>JAQGBT010000001.1:0-224531 GCA_034698585.1 Disparrhopalites patrizii
TAGTGGTATTGGTATGTGTGACAATAGCGTTACACGGAGTAAGTGGTGGTCCAAATTTTCGAAAATTTGCGTTATGTGTTAAATGGATGTTCCCTAAGTACGAGAATTGCTCCAGTGACTCAATCACCTCATCGAGGTTGCGTAACGTGAATGACCCGGTTGCATAACGCAAATGTCGTCACAATAGGTTTGAATTATCGTTTTTAATAATACGATTCTTTTTTCTTATCTTTTTTCACAGTTATCAGTGTGGGTATTGCCTTGATTAAAATCGCCACCATTTATTTCCCGGCTTTGGAAGGAACTCTTTGTTTGATTAATGGTAGTGTTTTAACACTTTTTAATTCAAACACTTTCTTCAAATCTAGTAATAATAGTTCTGACTACAATTATATTGTTTCCATTTTTGCAGCTGGTAAAGTCATGGATTTCATCCTCACGCTCGTCAGGCCTCTGCTGAAGAATACGAATGTGGACTTACTTGTCTTTGGTTACGACGAGGAAAAGTGGACACCTGCGATTCACGAGTACATCGACCCTGATCAAATTAGAACACCTTTCGGTGGCACAATGCAGTACCCTTGACCTACGAAATATTGCCGAAAGAATCGTAATTATTAAGTAACAGCACCAATATTAACCCCCTTTTTTGTGTTAACAAGTATTGTAACTCTCGCCTGCGCCGGATGGGGCGATAAGCAACAGCGGCTAGTTCCTCTACGTCTCCATTTACTAGCTACGCGCTTAAATAAAAGCTTCGAATTTTTTATTTTTTATTTATTTCTATTGTAAATAGAGCTTGTTACGATCGTGGCGAATTGCTATATTAAATATATGGAATTAAAAAAACACAATTTAACCGTATAAAAACCTTTTTAGTTTCACAATACCACCACCTGCACAACCATATGCACATGCACATGCTTATATACATGTTAGTAGATTAAGAACATTTCATTTGCCTTCAATCTATCATTGTGGCCAAAACTCCGAAAATCATGCCAGCAAATATGTCAGTCAAGCGACTTCGGTTAAATCGCTACGTATATATTAAAAATTTTAAACGTTTTGAAAAAAGTGACAGCTCTCATATTTTGGAACAGCATTTTGGAAGACCGAATAAAAAAATGTATCTATAGTTTGTCATTGTTGACGTTGACGTTGAGGTGGTGACGCTTGTAGCAAATTAAAGGAGTAATTAAAGGACTCATGCATGTATGTAAGTTGAATACATTACATATAGTGCTGCTTGGGTGGTGTAATGCACCTCACACCTCTCTTCTAGTAATCACTTTTGTGCCTGCTAATTCAATTTGTTTCTGAATTGTCCGAATTTGAATGATCCTGAAATTCAGCAGGCTAAAAACATTATATTTCATATTTTTAATAACTTTGCCTATACGTAATCTAACACCACGTCACATTGTTCTACAAATCCCCGACAAGAGAATGTGCACCTATTGCTTACATACTTATAATAGTACCGCCAGAGCTGTACTGCTGTACACATACAAACGTACACAGTACCCAGGAAGATACATGGTACACATGTATATATGTAACTGTATATGTTTACATAATATTAAGTATAGCTAGTGTTTAGTACTTCGCTGAAATTACGGGCAACTTGTAGTTAGTAAAGTTATTTTATTACTGATACACGTGCCCTCATATCTTGTTCCTGTCCATTCACAGTAAATTCACACAAATTAGACATGAGTGGTTCCAAAGGATGAATGTACTGTTAAATGGATGTTAGTAATTTATATAAAGTAGCACATTTCTTATATAAGCTATCGAAATATGGATTAGAGTTGATTTTCAAATGAATTCTGTATTTACCATTGCCAAAACTGATACTATTTGGGAGTTTCATAATTACTCGTGGAAAATTTTAACCAATGGCTGAACAAAGGTCCTAATCAAGGAACCTTGGCCTAGAGACAGTTTTAAGGTTAGCGCATTAGTTGTACATGAATGGGTATTTCATATGCATGTGTACCTACATATATCAGATTGTAAAAAAAATTATTACGACAAACAATGGTAGCAACATACATAATTACAATTACCTCCACTCATCTCAGCCAAGGCGGTGCGGAGTAACTGTGCTTCCGTACACGTTTAATGACTGCACAGAAAAAGTCTTTTCTCCTGGATATGCAGAGAAAATAATTCCGTCCTGAACGTGAATCACAGAAACATGAATTTCCAAATTGACAAATTAGCATTCACATGGTAAATCGTTTACCATGCTGTCTTGACGTTTATTAATAAATGAAACTGGTTGAAATTAATGCTTCTCACTTCATACAGTTTTACGCAAAATCTTGTCAATCATTAAAAAGGAGGATCCCCACTAATGTTTTGGTAATGTATACTCGAGCAACAAACAAATACTCGATACAGCAGGCTTTGTTGATCTAGCAGAAAGCGGACACATGTATATTTATATTACTATTGTTATATTACTATCATATTACAACTATATTATTATTCCCGTGCCAAGGTTCATAGATCAATCAGCACATTGATTCTACATGTGAACACACTTATTATTTTCCATGTTGTACAAAAAAAAAAAATTGTGCTTACGTTTATAAAGAGGCGTAACCCCATGTACATATGTAATTGTAATTAGATCAAATGTACAAAACGATCCGCAGTGGGAAAGTGTGACAGTTGGTGATAAATTTCTAGACGATAGTACATAAAAGGGAGCACGAGGTAATACTCTGTCAGTTCTATTCAAAGCTATACAATATTTAAAAGGAGAATTAGCCGATTAAAATAATCCAGTTCGGACGCTTGTCTTTTCTTGTGGAAACGTTGTCCAAATATTTGAGTAAACATGGCTTACGATACCATGTCTTCGGGCTTGGATTGCCGAGATATGGAAAAAGTGGAATGGTGTACGAAGGAGGTGAGCATTTTCTTTCGACTTTCTTCTCAATTTTCATTGTCCAAGTCTAATCACTGCAGAAATTTCTTCGGGTCGTCTCCTCAAAATGGAATATAAATCTAATTTTATTTTTAAAATTATTACGTTTAAGATTCGGGAACGAATCCCAGACATCATTGAGATTGACCGGAATTTTGAGGACGATTTTTACCTCTACTTTTGGCTCAAAGGTGAGCAACAAATTGATTTTGTCCTTCAAAAAGTTCTCTGTTTCTGTCTGGTTGTAAATGTTAATAGTAATTTGTTACTAATTACAGTAGGTAGATTTGACGTGGATAAAACAGAAACCAAAATACGAGAGGTAAGCTTTTCCAAATTGGACATGTATTTTGTATTTTTGTGAGATAAGTAACCAATTGAAGTAACCTTTTGAAGTAACCAATTGAAGTGGTATTTAAATTTCAGTTTATTGAAATACGTACCTATATGCAAAAGTCAGTGTTTTATTGCTATTTCAACGTTAAATTCTATTTATGTAAATACTACTTTATTGAGATATTTAATGATATTTCCATATACATAGGTCTTGGAAACATTGCTCAATGTGATAAAAAAATTTAATGATATTTACCGTGAAAACTTATTGTAAACTAATTGTAAGCAGGTTTTAATTCGGAATTGGAATAAAAGGTCCAACATAATTAATATATTTGGTTTTCTCCGTTTCCCCCAAAGGTGCTATTATGGAGGAAAGAAAACAAATCTGAACTAGCAGCTACCTTGGATTACAATCCGGAAATCGCAGATAATTTCAAAGTATACATGGACGGAAAGACTAAATCCGGATTTCTAGGTGAATTTTTATACAGGTTATAAAATTCCAAAGATATCATCTCACAAATTGGATTCTCCCATATTTACCATAATTGCGTTCAAAACACTATAAATACGGGCCATTTCAAACTTTTTTATCCTTCTGTGATTTCCAGCTTGGACTGGCTATGCTGGGATCTTCAAGATCAAGCAAACGGTGGCGACTGCGGGAAAGGATGCCTTGATTTACCATTGGTTACAACTGGCGGCCAAAGCCGAAAAACTGATAATTCAATGTAATCGAGATGTTCAAGCCGGGAATGTGGACACACGACATTGGCCCCTCCGTCATAAGAGCTGGCTCATCTTGAATTGCAAGAGTTTATGCTACTCGGACATCCTTTCTAGAGACGGTAAAAATAAAATAATTGCATTGCTAAAAGCATCGCAGTTTTGTTGGTTAATGCCAGGATTTCACCAATGATTCAATCAAGTCATTGAAGTTTGAGATTTCGCAACGTGAATGACCCTATTGCTGAACGCAAATATCGTCAAAATAGGATGGAGATATCATTATTATCAATACGATTATTTTTTGTATTCTTTCCTCATAGTTATCAGTGTGGGGATTGCGTTGGTTAAAATGGCTACCATTTATTTCCCGGCTTTGGAAGGAACCCTCTGTTTTGTTAATGGTATAGTGTTTTAACACTTTTTAACTAAAATACTTCCTTCAAATCTAATAATAATAGCTCCGACGTCAATCACATTGTTTCAATTTTTGTAGCTGGTAAAGTAATGGATTTCGTCCTCAAACTCCTCAAACCTCTGCTGAAGAACACGAACGTGGACTTGATTGTATATGGTTCCAACGAGGAACAGTGGCTCCCTGTGATTCACAAGTACATCGACCCTGATCAAATTAGAACACCTTTCGGCGGCACAATGCAGTACCCTTGACCTACGAAATAGTCCCGAAAAAATCGTAACTATAAAGTAAGAGCACGATCATTAACCAAATTGTTTTGTCAACAAGTTCTTTAACTCTCGACTCTCGCCTGTGCCGGATGGGGCGATAAGCAACAGCGGCTATTTCATCTACGTCTGCATTTACTAACTATGGTTGAACAAAAGCTTCAAAAGTATTTTATATTTATTTTTACTGTAAATAGAGCTTGTTATGATCACGGTTGATGCGGATTGCTAGATTAAAAATTGTAACAACATAAATAAACCCTTTTCATTGCACAATATCACAACCTGCAGTGAAATCCTACTTCCTCATATGCATGAAGTTCATAAGCTTTGTTTATAGACATTTCATATTATTCAATTTTCTCTACCATTCTATCGTGTCAGTGGAATCCTCGTTCATATTTGCTGCATCCGAATTTGGTCCGGACTTAACCTTGGCTTTTAAATGGCTGAAAAAATCTGTGCACTTAAATCTGTGAGTGAAGATTTAGACGAGATTTATCCTTTTATTATCATGCACTATTCCTTCTGGGCCATTCACATAGATTTCCAAAGCACTGGTTTATACCTTTGGAAATCATCATTAGTTTACATACATTCACAAATTATGCATCAACATTAATTATAATACTAATTAAGTCATTGAAATGTATTTCTTCATCGCGATCCTTGCATGTTTAACACTCGTTTAGAAGTACAAGATTACAATAATTACTTACAAAACTTTCCTTTGAGACAACGACCCATTGACAGTGGAACTCCATTCACCAATCATTATCATTGTCTCATTTGAGCTAAAAAATAGTAGGTGAAATCCCAAAAATCATGTCAACAAAAATGTCAACCGAAAGACTTCGGTTACATATTATGTATGTATATACATATGTATGTATATATTAGCAGTTTTAGGCAGGTAAATGCTTTTAAAAAACTGATGGTTAGCAATTACTATTTTTTGGTATATGTATTTTATATTAATAGTAATTTGTCCTCATTGGCGCCCAAGAAGCACTTTAAACTAACAGCTTCGTGCCAACGGCCATACCACGTTGAAAGCACCAGTTCTCGTCCGATCACTGAAGTTAAGCAACGTCGGGCCCGGTTAGTACTTGGATGGGTGACCGCCTGGGAACCCCGGGTGCTGTTGGCATCAAATTTTTGCTTGTATGACTGACATTACCTTTTTTTGCTGCTAATCATTTTGCAAAGTGTCTCTATTGAAGAACCAATTAATTATAGTACATTTATAATGTACTATAATACGTTTAATATGTACGTGATATTGTTTGATTCCGCTAATGTATTAAGCTCAAAATCGGAAATTCATTTGTCATTTTAGCTTAATGAGCGATTGGTGAACAAATGTCGGCTAAAGTTGCATGACTCAACATCAGTTAAAAGGAGTTCAGCGAAATAGCAAATGAGAAAAACCTGGACAAAATCCATTAGAACATTAGAAGACTTTACTAGTGTAAAGAGTCTCCATCATTACTGCTCAAGCTATTGCTCCATCAAGGCTTACCGACTCATAAGAATCAAATTAGTGGCCCAAGCAAAAACCAACGCCATAAAGGTCAGGGTGGTTTTGCGGCTAAAACTGTACAAACTTCCCACCACCACACGTATTTCCCGCAGACTGCGGAAGACCTTCGTGATTAAACGCCTCTGTCCAGAATAATTTCTTTTCAATCTCTTCACCAGACTAAATTCCTCCTTCACACACCCAAAAATGGGGTAAATATAAAATTCCACCCCGACAGTCAAAAAGATGGCATTGACATAAGCAATAATGTAAAGGATTTGAATGTCGTTCCAGAACTGAACCAGTATATAAATGGCCATGGTACAACTTGCGAGACCAAGCACTTTGGCAGCAGGAAAGTAAATTTGGGACATGCTGAAGTTGAAGTGATTTGAAAGAACTTCCATCCGACGATGATCTCTTTGCAAATTCCTCACTACTGGAACAGTGGCCCCAGAGAAGAATTGCTCTGTGGCGAGCATTTCTGAAAACTTTCTGCGCAGTTTTGAAATCATATCGAAACGATTTCATTAAAGTTAGCTATTGTTGCGAATAAAAATGTTTTATTACATACAAATACGTAAATATAATGATGTACCTCATATGTGTCACCCAAAGGTGGCAGACATCACCGAATAAAACCATGGTAAAAACATGGAAGAAAAGCACGGTCCAGCCCGCCATCAGGCAATAATAGTCCACCAACCAGAAGGCTACCAAGGTTGGCATTGATCGTAAATTTTCCGGGAGAAAAGAGGACAAATATTGGGGCTCCCAAGGCTTCACCAGCAACGTGGCACTGAAACACATTGGTCCAGGAAGCATAATTGTATTCATGATTTCGATTATCCTATAAGTTATTTTATGAGTTTTTCTCCAGGTTATTTGATCTGTTATTCCCTCATCTGTCTCTGGAATCTCAACGGCCCCGAAATTTGTCCTTGCCAAATCATTGAACGTCTGTAGGAGGCCATGAGAGTATACGAAAAGATTCAAGTAAATGGCAAGCATTGGCAGGTAGTACAGAGCATACTGGAGGGGAATGTACTTTCGTGTCACGGATCCATTCTCGTCTCTTCCCACAGTCATTAGCAAATCCAAGACAATGGACATGGTAAGGATTGCCGTGTAAGAAGCCGGGATGAGGACAGTAATTACTCTAAAAAACGTTCCAGATTCATTAAATGTATGGTCTGACAAATGTAGGTTATGCTTATTATATGCTTATTATATGCTTATATTGCTGTGATCTACCAACTTCAGAATGCACGACATTCAAGTGGGTGTTGTAGGGAAGGAGTCTAATTAGTAAGAGATACATTTCGTCTAAGGTGGAATTGGTAAAAAGCGATTAGTTTGTAAATAAGATTGGAAACGTGAGCAAGTACTGACTTATTTGATCCCGTGAATTTTGACGAAAAACTAATAATTAATCAACAATACGTATAATTTCATAGAATTTATTTGGTTCAATATACAATATATGTAAGTATATCTGTGTTATTTTTTATTTATTTGAATTCTTTGTGCTATTAATTCTCATCGTAATTACATACGTAAATATATGCACCACGTACAATAACAGCTGTTGAGGAAGTGCATCTCTGCAACTCTGCATATTGTGACTGTACAATTACGAGAAAATCGTCTTACTTCAGAAAGGACAGATCCAAGGTCAGCTTCCTCGACGCTTTTTCCCAGGAAAATGGGAGACTCCGTAAAGAGCTTGAATACCAAAAGAAAATTTGCATTTGCTATTTGCTCCCAAATTTCCTTTCTTTTAGTCACTTTTTTGCCTGTTAATTCAATGTGTTTTTGAATTGTACGAATTCGCGTCAAACTGAAATGTAGCATGTTCCTGAATTTCACGAGCGTAAAAATATTAGATTTCATATTTTTAATAACTTTGGCTACGTAAAAATTACACTATGTCGCATTGTTCCACAAGTTCCCAACTGGAGGAATTAGTACATAATACTAAAATACCACTAGACAAGTACACAGCACCCAGCCCCTTTCACGTAACTCATGTGTTAGCTCAATCTTCTAGCGTCAAACAAATAGTTAATGAAAGCTACGATCCAATTTTAACTTTATAGAGATGAACAACCAATAATTGATGTTTCCTGCATGGATTTCTGGCTTATTTCGAATTACAAGTAATCCAGAAATCATACAGAACTAGAATAACGTTGAAGTAATTTTCCAGTCGCCAGTAAAATAATAGGACGTCTCTCAAATTAGGAGGCATGAACGGCACGAGGATTACCTTATTACGTGCTATTTCTCTGAAAACACTGTTTCTAACGGTGAAATATTCACTGCGTATAGGTACAGGTAGCAAAACGGAATTACTAGGGAGTTACCAGGAAAACAAGAACTCCGAAAGCCTAATAGGATGAAGACATACATAAAAAAAATTCTATTCTTTAATTCATCTCATCAGGAAGTTGTAGTAATTGGAGTTGGGTAAAAATTGTACAAGCGTGCACAAGTATTGATATCTGTGTATATTTACAGAATATTAAGTATAGTTGAGTACTTCGCTGAAATTACGGGCAACTTGTAGTTAGTGACGTTATTCTATTAAGCACGCATGCCCTCATATCTTGTATTCCTAGTGTATCTACAGTGTAATGACACAAATTACACATGAGTGGTCCCGGAGGATCGATGTACTGTTATAAGGATGTTAATAATTATGCTAGTTACACGTAAAAGCTTCACAAACAGACGTCAGTTCCCTCTTCACGCAGCTAATAATCATAGCAAGTTCACTGAATGATATGCAGCATTGCAAGCATGATTTTGGCTTTGGTTTCTCTTGTATATTTTTTAGCTAGTAATTGTACAATTTATTCAAAGTAAGTAGGATTGACTTAGGTATAAGCTATACTGAAGTAGGAATTATAGTTCAAATAAATTTCGTATTTGGCAAAATTAATTATACTACAGAGGGTCGGGCGCCCTTAATTACACACTTTATTTTACTCAATGAATGTTTTGGCGGGGCGGGAAATAATTCAATAATGATTTATTCGCAATAATTAGACAAAGCCCATTGTCATAAAAAAAGTCCCATCACATTCGGTTCAGCCATGCCAAAGAAAATTGACCTGAAAACTGAAGGTCTCGTGTTAGGACTTTCCCAACTTGGAAAATCCTGCCGGGAGATAGTGCGTGACCTCAGAGGTCACGGAATTCAGTTATGTGCTAAGACAGTGTCAAATATTATTAATAAAAAAGGTGCAAGGCGCCAGGCGAAGGCTAAAGGTCTTTCCACACCACCTAAATATCAACCATTAAAGGTAGCAACTACTCGAGTCGTAAAAAAAGTTGACCTTCTGACCTCAACACCAAATCCACCAACCCAGAAGGAAATTGCGGATAAGGTCAAAGTATCTCCTCGCACAGTGAGAAGGATTTTGTCACGACTTGGTAAAATTAAACGTCGGAAACACAAAGTCCACCAACTGACCTCTCGGCACATGAACATCCGGAAGTCGACCTGCCGAAGACTCTACGAAAAATATTTGGCGGGGAATAAGTCCGAATTTGCGGTAACTTTGGATGAAGCAATGTTCGGGGTCCATAATTGCAATGGAAAACGTCGAATTTATTACTTCAAAAAAGGACAGGAGGTTCCAGAAAATTATTACGTCGGTCGCGACAACTTTTTGAAGACGTTCATGGTGGTCGGTGGTCTAACCGGAAGAGGAACTCTCCCGCTCATCCGAATACCGAATAAGGTGAAAGTTAACGCAGAATATTATATTTCTCACGTCTTAAAGCCCTATTCTGAACTTCACCTCCCGAAATTGTATCCAGAGGCCCTATCAAAGGTATTCATTCATCATGACGCCGCGAGTTCTCACACGGCGAAGAAAACTCAGGACTACTCCCGGAAGCTGCATCAGGAAACCGGAATAAAACTCATCAAGAACAGCGAGATCCCTGTCAAGTCTCCCGATGCAAGCCCCATGGATTTTTTCGCCTTTGGTTTCTTGAAAAGAAATCTTTTCAAACGTCGTCCCAATACAATGGAAGGTGTGTGGAAAGTTTTGAAAGATGAGTGGAACCGAATCGACCTGCCCCTGATCGCCAGGGTATACAGATCCTGGAAACTTCGCCTTCGCCTTGTCACCAAGGGACATGGGAAACACATTGAGAATACAAAAAAAATTCATCAACGTGTAAAGTGTAAAAAATTTAATAAATAAAGGTGTGTAATTAAGGGCGCCCGTCCCCTCTGTAGTCACTAGTTCAGACATCAGTCTTGGAAAATTTTACCCGAGGACTGAACGAAGTTCTGATGAACATTGACCTAGGATCAGTTTTGAATATGTTCCAAGTTGTGCAAAAACTATTACGACAAATAGTGGCACATGACATTATTACATCCGTCATTCCAGCACAGGCGGTGCGGAATGAGTGTGCTTTTGCATCCGATAACGAAGGGGCAAGGAAAGTCTTTTCTATTCTTGAAATGCATAAAACAAGGAATAAACACTAATGATTTCAAAATTGACACTAACATGGTTAATTTGTCGTGATATCTTTAAATTGACATTGCAACTGGATTTGTTACCAACAAATAAAACCGCAGTTGCAATTAATGCTTCATACATTTTTTCTCAAAGTTTGGCCATTCCTTAATCGCGAATTGTTATGTGCCTAAGTAACGTATAACAATAAATCCAAGAAGAGTACTGACTAACTTTGGGGTAATTTACTCAAGTATTGGCCGCACACTGCAAACAACAGCAGGCATTGTTGACCCAACCGAGAGCAGAAATAGTCCTGCCATTCTTACTCACTCCATACATTGTCCTAATCTAGCAAATAAATCACTCATGTAGTGTCTTAGCGATGTAATTAATTACTACCTCAGCATTATATATTATGTACAACGCAGAATTACGGGGAGTGCAATTTACAACGCGGAACGCTATTATCAGCATCAATATATTCGAGAGAAATTCATGAGAGCACAGATCAGGCTTTACAAATTAGTGGTCAGTCCGTTTCATTTTTTTTCCAAATTTTTTGCATCACGTGGCTTCATAAAATGAACTTAGTTCATTGCAAGTGCAAATAAGTGCTTCACTTCAGTTTTAAGTCTAAGCTAAGTACTTAATTTTGCGCAGGTACATACGTGAAGTGAATTGATCATGACCCAAATATTTCAGCTGTCAAAGAAAAAAATTCTGTTGAGTATACCAAAATAAAAATGCTGATTGTATGTACATACCGATGTACGAGGTATACCCGTGTAAATATGTTTACCCACAAAAAATATGTCCATACAGACAATATTAGTTCATTATATTATAATTATTAGTATTCTTTTCCTAGCACTTTGTAATTTAATTTGGATTTTAATGTGAGTGAGTGAGCGACATTCAACGTTAATACTAAATAGTTACACATGCAATAATGGATATTTACAAATGGCACAAAAAATCACTGCAGCAAAAAAAATGAGGCTCTTCAGAAATAATTTAAAAAAATTGGTCAGACAGAAAACAGAAAATACTAATTCAGAAATAAAGCAGAGCAAATTCGCCCAGATATGAAACATTCGGAGCACTTAGTATACAATTGAAAATGTCATAAAATTAACAGCTTCGGTGGACTGTAATCCACAACATTGAACTTGTTTTGGTAGGCTGATCAAACTATTATGAAGACACATGAAGAACACGTGGGTCAGTGTTACATCGTACTCAATTTGCCCACATAGTAGGCTCTAATTTTAGATCTCTCTCCAAAGAAATGCGGGACAAGAGAGCTCGTGAGGTAACCCTTAAACCCAGACACACTCATCATCTTCAGTGAGAATGAAATCATTAGCCACGACATTTCTGATATGATAATTCTAAAATGCATGGTGGATTAATAAACATCATGCACAAGAAAAAAAATGGAACACATGGAGCAAAGTACCCATTTACCATACGCACATAGTACAACCACAAATCCTTCCTCTTCCTCAAGTCACATTACAGATATTTGGTAATTATAACCTTGCAGAGCAATATAAAATAACAAGTCTCCGTCGACCCACGCTCAGACCGATGGCGGATGATATATATTTTTTTATTTCAATTAATAATTCTTGCTAGTCATTGTGACCGTCCTTGGTGGGACACACTCTCATTTCCAGGCTCCTTTATTGACTCGACTGCGTGTCTCAATTTAAGTTCAGCACTGAAGCGGAGTGTTTCATCACGGTTTATATCACAATGGGTGCGGAATTGCCACCACCAGACATTAAGATAGAGGACGTTTTCGAGAGTCTTGGTAAAAATTTTGAAACCAAAATCTTTTAAAAAAATTGGCAATTGAAAATCATTTTTTTGCGAATCAATGATTAGTATAATCAATTCAATAGTATGCAGTATTTACCATTTTAATTCAGTCAATTTTCTTGTTGCAGGAGGATATGGGCGCTACCAGAAGATCCTTACCTTCGCCATTTTTTGGCCACAATTTGCCACAGCGATGATGATTCTATCGCCAGTGTTCACTGGGTCGGACAAAGTACCATTGTTTTGCCGGGACAAAGCCGTATTTCTTGAAGCACACGAATGCCTCCACAATTGCACCGCTCCCACTGGTGATGAAGTGTACACTTCAGTGGTTCAAGAGGTAATATCATGGAAAGTGACATTACAATTATACCACGTCCAGATTCATATTTTTATATGTATTTGTGCAAGAAAAAGAGTATAAATTTTTAATTTTATAAGTTACATCCACTCCAAAATAAACATTGATCCCTAAAATAAACGACAAAATTTCGGTTCTCTTGTAGTGGGAATTGGTGTGTTCCAAGAGCTGGATAGTGGATGCGGTTACCAGCTGCCAAATGGTCGGGACTATGGCTGGAGCTCTAATTTCGTCAGTCATATCTGATCGGTAAAAGATTACACAAGGAATGCCTTGATTATTGTTTAGTTATCGAGAAAATGTACAAAAACCCTGTTTTTTGTCAACTTTGCGAATATAATATTATTGGAAAATTACATAGCTATGGCCGAAAAATGTCCTACTACATTGTGGTTTGGTCGTTGATCATTTTTGGGATTTTACCTGGTCTGGCTTTTGACCCCATCTCTTACGCTGTGGCAAGATTTCTCACCGGTGTTAGTGCCGGAGGTATGAAAGAAAGATGATTTTAAAAATAAAATTGAAAACAGACAGCCAACTCTAAATGTTCACAAATTCACAACCTAAGCAATTCAACGCACTCCAGTGTTAAGTAAATAAAAATTCTTATGGCCTACAGGTGTGTTTGTCGTGCTCCTCGTGCAATTGATGGAATTCCTAACTCCATCCTGGCGAACAATTTGCGGTTGCGTGTCATTATGGCCGCCCGGGGAAATGACTTTGGGCCTATTGGCGTACCTCGTACCCAATTGGAGATACTTGATCGTCCTGACTGCCTTACCGACATTGATTAACTTGCTCTTTTACAGGTATTTCCGATGTCATTTCTCCAATTTTATGCTTATAAATGCATGTGTATACATGTATAATTTTCCATGATGATGCTCCTTTACAGAGTAATTGACGAAAGTCCCCGCTGGCTCCTCACCCAAAAGAGAACGAAGGAAGCGTACCAAATTTTGTGCAAAGTCGCCAAATGGAACAAGACTCCGCCCCCGCCGGCGGATACAGTGAATGCCCTCCAATCAGTGGTCCTTCAAGAGGAGAAGAACGTCCTCAAAGGATGGGATGGGATCAAGCAAATCTTCCAGAATAGGCGTCTCGGCATAGATCTTCTCATCCACACGTGGTCCACCGTGACCTGCTCCATCGTCTACTACGGCGTCTCCTTCAGTGCCAAAACTCTTAGTGGGGATCCCTATTTAAACATGCTTTACATGGGGATTTTGGACTTCCTATCCATTCCCGCCGTTCTCGCCTTTAATAATCGGATCGGGAGAAAAAAAACGTATATGATGTACGTGGCGTTGGGATCCGTGAACATGATCACCATCATTGGACTTCAGTTTGCCAGTGATCTCACCGCTACCTACCCCGTACTCGTGACGGTCTTTGCCCTCATGGGCAGATTTTGCATTGTTGCCGCTTGGGCTGCCTTGGCTTGTGCTGTAATGGAAACTTTCCCAACGACATTGCGCTCTACGTGCATGGGATTCACTGCCTTTGCCGGGTACATTGGCGGTGTGGTTGCTCCGCAGACGGTTTTCCTTGGAACAAGTAAAATAATGTTTTTTTTTTTAAATTTTAATTAAAATTTCTCTCATAATAAGTAAATTACATTTCATTATTTCCAATGCTGAACTAGCGTCTTTTAATATTGCAGTTGCGCCCAGTCTTCCCTATTTAATGTACTGCTTCATGACGGTCACCTCCGCCTTCTTCTCGCTCTTCCTCAATGAAATGGCCGGCGTCCCACTCAAGGATACTGCGAACGCTTGATGTGCGATAACATAGCGTGTTAACATTCTGTCGTTAAAATCCATCCTTTTACCTCCCGAGTGCCTTGTAATTTAGAAATTATTTGTAAAATTGCCAATAATTAACACCCAAAATATTATAAGCAGGAAATGTTACTCGTATTTCACAAAAATGTCCATACCGCTCCAGGGCAATGTAATTACATATATATAGTTTCAGCGTTTTTCTTTGCTACCAATCATTGCTGTCACTTTGATTGGGAGTGACGAGTTGCTGGTTATTACTTAAATTAATGGGTTGGGTAATGAACAGTGTACATATAGCGTGTCATTAAAATACAAGATTTAATTTTGTATCACGTCAAGTGTCAATAGTAGGTATAATTATTCGCGTGCACCTCCTTCATTAAGGCACGGGTCATAGTCATTGCTTTGTTTACACTGTGTTATACTGGATATTTACATATACTGCGTTGTTTATACTGGATTCCGTGTTTTCATTAATTATATCACACAAAAATAGGAAGTTATCCATTATTGAGGCGGTCAACTGTTGAATGACATGTGCAGGATACATGAGCTTTTTGCCTTGATTTTTGTTTTGCTGCAACACTTTTGAGCAAATATGTGCATCATTTTGCATTTGTTCTAGGGAATAGTAATAACGACAACGTGCACAGTTGATCCGAACGTGTTGTATTCCCATTTGGAGAATAAATTTTTGAGCACAAGCATTACTTACTAAAAGCCCTTCTCATGGAAAATCTTTAGCACCAGGACCTTTGGCAACAAATTTTTAATATAAACACACCTTTAGCTGTTGGCTTGATCAAGTGATAATACTTCAAAATTCAAAACTCGTTCCCGTAATGATCTTGCCGAGTACATGATGATCAATGCAGTGTCAATTGGAACGCTGACGGCCTCCTCTCTTGCCATCATGGTTATACTCAATTTATACAATCAAAGTCCGAATTCCATCAACAACGTAAGATTTAAAGCAAGGCATTCAACGTTAATTGTTTCATTAAGTGTAGTAACAACTGGCAAAGCTATAACTGGCAAGGAAATGTAGCAGATAATCACCGACAGGCCAAAAACTGGAGCGCCACCTGGTGACGGCATTACCTCGGCCCCAGCCGTGGAAACCGAACCAACGTCATCGCCTGGTAGTATTTGTAGGAAAGCGGTCATGATTTTGGCCAAGCGACTAATCCGGCATCTTACCTACTGTAACAAGGTACTGAAGCAGCAATTTCCGTCTCAAGAAGAATATACGAAGCACTTTCAGGTAATTGTCCAAAAAGGAAAATAAATCACAAAAACTTCCTCGTTATTAACATTATTTTATGAGTGACTATTTTAAAAATTCCAGTGTGCTATCAAGTGCTTTATGGCGCGGACGAAATTGGTAAGATAAAAGTCATTCGTAATTTAAGTTATTATAACAATAATTATCATATACATAGTTTTCATTGATTTGCCAGGCGTTTTTGTTACACTTATGTTTTGTCCTGGTCTGCAACCATTAATTGTTTTGGAATGTTATGCAAGATCGATTCAGAGATGAAAATGACAAATAAGACGATTCGGGATTTCATGGATAAACAAATTCCAGTTAAATACCAAGAGACCATGCTTCGGTTGGGTGCGCCCTGCCTGGCTAAATACAGTAAGTTAGAACTTAGCTTTCTCACCAAGAACTGCGTTATTATCGCGCAATCTTATAATTATATACATATACACTATTTTCAAATGTCCTGATTTCCAAATAATTTCTGTTTCTATAAATAAGTACCTGTTTTGGACGAACATGCCAACGATGAGTATTGCACGGCGCATGGTGATATGCTCAAGTGCCTACAGAACACCGTTGCCGATGTGAGTACTATTTTCGCATTTTTCTCAGAATATTGACATGCAGCATACGCATAGTTGTAGTTGCCGATTATCGCATGCTTGTGAACATACATATTTAATACATCCCTGCAATCATTCATAATACGTATTTCGGCACAGTTCTATTCGTATTCGATATACCTGCTATGGTTATATTCATGATCTCAAAGCGTTCTTACACATTGCTTCTTATTTACCTACAGTCATGTGTGGACAAAGTTCAGCCAGGAGGAGAAGGCGATCCTGTCGGTGGGGTCGATTTGCCGAAACCGATTTGATCGAATGAGTTTGTGCTCTAAATGCACTGCTGCTTATTTGATAGGAAGAACTCTTAGCAGCAGTTAGAACGCCCCCTGGCTAAGACTTCGTCTGGACAAACTGTTGTTCACTAGATCGGAAATGTTAAATTAATTTAAAAGCAATAATTAATTTGGTATGTTGACATGATTTTTTATGCACCATTTAATCATATTTTCACTCTCATGTGGGTTGTTTTCCTTGTGTTCGTTAGCCAGTCCCTTTTAAAAGTATTTCTATGCATACTGTATGCTAAAACTTTTGTAAGGTTCTCAAGAAACCTGGAGATTTATGATGAAAAATAAAATACAATTAAATGAAACATCATTATTGCAATGTACAAAACATGGTGTAATAGTGTGGTGCATTATCATCTGGATAATGACAGGATTTAAGAGTAATAGCTGAGCAATTCTGTAACTGAAATTCTCTGCAAGTCTGGATATGTTTCACTTATGCCCCCAAAATCTTGCTTTAAATCAGGAGTGTTCATCCATATTTCAACGCAGGGAATTGTGATATTCTTTAGTTTCATTCATTTATTTGAATATTCAGTATTATTCTTGCTTTGTTGCATTATCATATTATGCCTCCATCATGCATCGAGATGAGATCAGCATATGGTTTTAATGATCTCGCCTGTGGCCTATACAAAATTATTTCCTCTCATTTATTTCATTAGCAGTATACTTACAGCCGATCATATCCTCCATTGCATTTTAATCACGCCCTTCATCATCACTGAATCACTATAATAGTAAACTAAGTAGAATTTTTTCCGCTCATTATTCTTGTATTTCGCGGATCTGACCACAGCCAAAAATTGCCAAATTCCTGTCGGGAGCAGACAGCCGAATTGCGTGAATTCGTTCTAAATCTTCCTTGTGACATTTTTCTTGTAATTCATATTCTTACTTCACTTTTCTGACGCGAATATTTAGCCTCAGCATAAAAGAAGCTGAAAATGTAAGCCAGCATTTTCAACACTTCTTCCTTTTTCATCTCAGCATCTACATCTATAGTTTTAAACGTTCAACATTTTATTTTCACCGGTGTGTTAGTCGGCGTAATCACGTGAGAATTTAACGAAGATATTCTTCAACAAAATGCTCGCAGACTGGGCGAAGCTGACAATTGCTGTAGCTGGTGGTTCGTCCGTCGCTCTAATGATTCTTTTAACAATGCTCGAGAATTCTTCAAAGGATCCGGACAAGGTAATAAGTTAGTATACTCAATAATTACCATACGTTTGTCATTTACACATTAATTCATCTATACTCTTTATCCCCTGTTATCAGTGCATTTGCGCTCCCTGTCGGTATTTTTATACAATCAACCGGTGGGAAATTTTATTCGCAGGTTTGTCCTGCACGGCCATATTCGATGTAGATAATTAATGTATATTACAAAAGAATTTCAATTAAAAATTTCAGCAATCTTCAGCCATTTTTCAGCAATAATTCATACTCATACAAAAATAGTAAGCAGAAAGAAAACGAATATTTTCAAGGCATACTAATTACCATCAACATCGAGATGAATGCCTTTGACCTGTCAATAAAAGTGGCAAACATTTTAATTCAAAGAAGAAAAGCTCAGTTAAAATTTTGTGTTTAAGAATTTTGGATGAATACATACACTAATTTGTAATTTGTTCATGGATATTTGCTCTGGGTAATAAATAAAATATTTAAAAAGTATTCAAGGTATTTAACCATTCGTGAAATTCATTCGAACGTTAACCCTGAATCCTGTCATCTTCACAGGTTTTCAACGACATAAAGGTCATGGAAATAACGACAACAGAATTTCCCACCAGCACACTCAGCGCTTCGGACGCCTCCGTCTGCCGCAAAACGATTCTGATATTGGCAAAACGACTAATGAAACATCTTACTGGCTGTATAAAAGAACTAAAACAGCAATACCCAGATCGGGAGGAATTTACCAGAAATTATCAGGTTGTGTTATACTTCCTTTGAATATACATATGTAACGCGAATCGAAAAATACGTACGCATAAATTTGTATAATAACCAATGAAGCGAGTAGCTGATGAAAACTGGTTCTGATTTCCTACCGATTTCATTAGTATTTGGCACGAAATAACCTTGTTTCACAAATTCTGATTTCCCAATTCACTGGTTTAGCTGGTTTTAAAATTTCAGGCGAAAGATTCATTTATGACATGGTTTTTGGTTTGTTTACAGTGCTCAATCCGATGCTTTATGATTCGTACAAATTTGGTAAGACGAGTTAATATTATAACCCTTCTGTAGCTGTTTCGCGATAGATTCATAATTTCTGATACCCGTACACACGCAGGTGAATGAAGAACGAAAGATGACGAACGAAACCATCACAGCATTTATTGACGTCCACATACCCCCTCGATATCATGGACCGATGTTAAGAATGGGGAAGCCGTGCATGCTTCGATACGGTTAGTTCCCTCATTTTGCGGAGATTTTAAGATTCGTCAACCTTCTAAATGAATGCAAAATTTCATTTGAGAATGCAAAATTCCGCAGTACCTCTAATTGATGACAGCGACCCGACCTGTACGGCTCATGGAGACCTCATCAAATGTATGCAGAATACAATCGCCGACGTAAGTTTCTCCTTTAACATAGAGACGCAGGACATATTTTGTAATCTGCTTTTCTTGCTCATATTCAATTTTGTTTTTTTCCAGTCTTGTATGACGCCACCTGCAAAAAAAACTACTGTAGCTGCTTCCACTAACATGCCGAGGGTCTCCGCGTAATCATCACCTCGCTGTTCACTGTAATCTACACTCTTTCCAGGAGTAATTATCGGTTTAATCAGGGTTGAGAATGAAGTTGTAATAGACATACATAGGTACATAATGTATGTATGCACATATATTTCGCTACCTACTTTGTCGAATGCACATTGTACAAAATGATTCGTAAGTCAATAAACACAGATACTGACTGGAAAAATTAAAGGTGTCCTGGAATTTCTTTGTAGACATCCTGTTAAACTCTGCAGTATGACACTAAATGTTTGCACCATTTTTCTTTTTCCGCTTGGAACGGATGGCAATACATAACTCATGAATGCGTTCATAAATTAGTCTTTCCAAGGTGAGTTTAGTCTACCCAAACAAATGCTGAATTTATCCAAGAGCAACGAACAAAAATGATGTTGCACCTAAGATTTTTCAAGATTCAGCCAGCAGCCATGTCAGATTTTGCCTAAATTCCCTAAATACCCTTAAATTTCCCTAAATGCACAGTCAGATTTTAAATAATTAAATAACTTAACTTAAAATTCTAGCACCACTCAATACAAATAAATTGGTCGTGATATATAGTTTTATCTTTATTCCTTATGCCACACGGCACACGGTAAAGGTAATATATAGAGATACACTTTATGAAAGTGACTTACTCTCACATAAAGGATTTGATATGGGATTAACAGAAGGCGATTAAGTGGATGCTAGAAGCGAAGCGCTTTAGCGAAGGTTACTAGTCGTTAGTCGTTACTAGTGATTATCTTACGATAATCATTTGATGCTATACTTCAGCCCATAACTGAAGTTATTATACCAATCAATGTAGATTGAACTCGGTTAGAGAAGTATAGATGTGGTTTATTCCATAGTTAAAAGTGTTCTGATTTACATTCACTCATCTTGTCATCACAATAGAACTGTTTACAATTACATTGTTATGAATGCATCTCTCAATGTGTATTGTCATTGACACATCGCTCATGCTGAGATGACTGAACGTGACGTAAGCCTATTGTGCCTAATGCTTACTGGCACATAACTTATGGCTTACTAATTGAGGAGGGCATCGGCCTGTCACTGGTGGCCAATGCCCACCTTATAATATGGCGATATACAGGCAACATACTGATCAACGACGAGTCATTAGTTTATATGCTGTTAGGAGGGTTACACAGTCTATCAAAATTCGTATAATCGCAAGATCATAATCGTTAGACTATGATCATGGCGGATGTACTACAGCTTAGGAATGTAAAGAAACTAGGTAGTCCGTTTGTAACCGGAAATTTTGGGTATATATTTAATGCATTTATGATCAATTTATTGAGGAACTCCAAATAAAATCTTTGCTAATCACAGTGAACGATAGGTGTATTCTTGTGGGATGATTGTGATATTCAGTAACACGCGAGGTTGATCCTTCTCGAAAATCTCCTTCAGATCAATTACCCGTGCAAATCTATTTGCAAAAAATATTTTCTTGGCATATCAATCAATTAAAAAAATTCGGTGATCACTTACAAGTAAATATTTTTGAATATCGGAATTTTATCAAAATTAAACAAATTAATTTCTGTTCAAAAGGAGTAAGCATGCGAAGTCTTACGTGTAAATAGGCTTTATGAATACAGTCCGTAAGAGGTTGGAAGCTCATGCAAGTTTTATCGTTTTCTTTGACTTTGGGACCTTGAAAAAAATTTATGCACAAGCATTAGCTACACTCGAAGCTCATTTGACCACCATAATGCTTCCGTAGCTCCCTCTATATTATTTATATAATTGAAGTTAAATAATTATTGCTAATAAAATTACTTACCATGATCGTCCAGACATTTGGTCAAGTGAGCCTTGACTTCCTCCTTGAGGTCATCGGGCAACTTGGAGTCGATAGACCCCACAATTTTCTCCTTGTGTGGTTTGCCATCATGGTCGATCTGTTCAAAAGAGTTGATTTATTTTACGAACATTTTTAGACCCAGCGCATCCAATTTTTTGAAGATTAAAGTGTTTGTAATAATGTCCATGAATTGCGAATTATTTGGCTTACGAATCCTTTCTTCTCTATGAGGCATTTCCCGAAACACTGTCAACGTGAGTACAAATTTTGATTAATAAACTTAACGAAATGACTTCCATTCCTGAAATTATAACAATGGAAGTAAATGTAGAATTCACTGTCGTACCGGCATCTTTTCCGGAGTCAAATCTTTCTTGGATGTGATTTCCAGGTCCGTAGCGCATTCCAGGATGATCATCATTTCCTCGTCGTCGACATTGATGTCATGACCCTTACATTTCACGTCGTCCGCAGCCTGCTTAATGTCTGTAGCCTTTAAAAATAAATCATGTAATCCCGATTGCATTTCTCCAATAAATAATATCCTTCTTGCTACAAAGGGGGTAGACTTACCCAAGAAACTTGGAAGACCAAAGCAAATATTATAAGTTGCCTGTACATTGTAGTAGTACTGAAAGAATTTCCGCTGATATATTCACTACCTTATTTCTCAATTCAGACTGAAAAAATATGGAAAAGGTTCATCATATATTTCCACAAAAATGTTATAATTGGCAAGAACTGAAAGCCCATTGAAACACATGTTACGCTGGCCCATTAAAAACTTTCAACAAGACTTTGACGTGACAATGCCATTTGCGAGCATCCGGTTGCGTTTTTGTACTTTTTTTTTATGGACAATAGCGATATGATAGGGTAATGAATTGTATTCTTCAGGATTTAATACACTCACGGGCGTCATCGTCGCCCCTAAAACAACAGGTGAGCTTCCGACCACGTTAGTTCGCTTTCGTTGTGGTCACTATCATTAAAGCGCTGGAGGTGCACTGCTCAATTAAGTTTTCACGTGTCAGAAGTCAAATTTACACCACTGAAACAATGCAGGGTTCATACGTACTTGCGTGAGTACATATTTATGCAGCTCAGTTATTGGAAACCTTGCCGTCAAAAAAATGCTCCTGTATATTTTAATCGCTTTCAGTTCTATTGACAATGGTAATAATGTGGGACGTTTTTTGACAAGAAAATAAATCTGTTATAATAATCTGCTGTCATTGTTCACGGTCGCAAACAATGACAAGGGACAGCGGAAATATTTTGGAGGTTTGGTGTATCACGAAAACAAAATACAACAGTCGGTTTTCCCCTGTCTCGATTTTGTACTTTGAACTTAATTATTTAAATGAAAAAACTTAGGTGACTGGATCAAAAAATTAACCAGTACTTTATTTTTTTATTTGTATTGTTGGCAATGGGCAACAAACCTTCACTAGGTTTTTTTTTCCTTTTTCTCCTTAAAAATCTAGTCAGAGCGTGGATTAAGAATTTGAACTCTTTTGACGGTATCTATCCCAATCTCCCAATGTCATTCAAAATATACATACATTTTAGTTTTCGACAAAATGCTTTTGATTTCATTTAGTCCAAGCGTATACATATGTATATGTGTATGGAGATAATTTAAGACATCTTCTGATTCTTGGAAAGGGGAATGATGTAAAAATCTTTGGGCAAATCAATGGGGATTTAAAATTAAATTTTATATTTATTTACGCCTTATGACCTTATTGACCTTATGTTACATTGAATGTGCTGTTAATATTAAAAAAATTAGTAACGAAGGAAGCAATAAGTAATGTTAAAAAGGACATTTATTATTGTTTATATGAATTATGATTTTATCTTTTCATTTGCATTTGCATTGGAATTACAGACAGGAAGCCAGACAAAAATTAAATTCTTGTATCTAGGATATTACACATTTTTGCTTTCAGATCCACCAAAAATTTCGGCAGGAAGAATTATTGCAAATTGCATGCCACAATTCCAAAAAAAAACGTTTTTCCTTCTCGTCATACACCGCGTGTTACAACAAAGAACAGCGAAGGATAACAGCGCAAATTAATCAACAGGAAAAAAAGGAGACCGTTCTTGCTTTATCCTTGACCGGTGCAAAGACCGGGAAGCAGCACATTTTAAGTCACACAATTTATTTTTATTATTGCTGGTGCTGCATGCTGCATACGAGTTAATTGTGAAGTATATTAAATGCACTGAGTGTGTGACAATAATACATTTTGGACAAATTGATTTTTTTTACTAATTCCGTCATTAATTTTTCAGAAATTACTGTCATATTTTTTGGAAGTAGAAATTAGTAACTGGCCTTGAGCTGTTGAGCCGAGTTTTTAAATTTGACGAATTGAGTTTGAATAAAACTGTATTTTTTTAATCATTAATGTGTATAATACATACCGTCAAAATATTTATATTTCAAAAATGTTAAGTATACCTATTTCACAATTTCATAACTGACTTTTGAAAATTCTACAACAAAAAAATCAATAAAATATAACTGTTTTCGGTACTTTTTAGGATGTAGTATTCAGATTTATATGGCGTTAGAAATCTCCAGTTAACGATTGGTTTGATTGTTTTTTTTAAGTTTCAAGTAATTAGTGTCTTATCCTAAAGTACTAAAAAATCAGCTCCAGAATCTCGAGTTTATCGGGTGCGTGTTTTACTGAATTTCTTATGCCCTCACAATTTCAATCCTGTCATGATGTTGTCAACCAAATTTTTCCCACAAGAAAGTAGGATTTGCCATTGCTTGAATGAATTTCTAAGTCCTAGCAATTACCGCAAAAGTTTTAAACGATCGGTGACCAAAGTGATGAAGAAAGACCCTGACCGACACAAAAAATTACCAAGTGAGTGCACCATTGTTTCGGGCCTGCTTTTTTGTCCGAAAAGAATTAAGAATAATAAATAATAATACTTAGCTTCCAAAACATGAAATGTTAATTTGATTGTCATTAATTTTGCAGTATTTGACTACAGTCGAATTAATTTGGAGAAAAAACGCGTGTACGTAATTGGGGGTGCTTTTCATGGAGCCGTGGGGCTACCAGATTTGTTGAGGCCGAAGAAACGGTTTCATGAGAAACATTTTTACGTAGCACGACCTGTTCGTCACAAATTTTTCTACGACTTCGACTTGGAAGACATTGCAGCCGGTCATGGGTTTTCGCTTTTTGGTGTTCAGAAAAAGTCAAATTTTCCGTCTTTTGTTTTTGGATGTGGTCGAAACGAGTGTTCACAGCTAGGTTAGCTTGCAACTGATGAAAGAAATTAATATGTGTATAAATTCGTCGCTAATGGGCTTATTTGGTTACACCTTCAAGGGTATCAAGTTGTACGGTATGGTCATCCCCTGGAAGTACTGATTTCACCAGCTAATATCTCTGTACCTGTGAAACAAGAAAAACCCAAAATCTTGGCGCTTGCGGGAGGCCGTGGTCATTCCATCATTTCAATTAAAGATGAAGGGCTAGTCACATGGGGCGATAATTCGAAGGGGCAGTGTGGACGATACATTGATCCAAACGAAAAGTATTTTGGATCCAATGTAATGCATCGCATAAAAAGTTTTGCAAAAAACGAAGATCATGAGGTTATAAGTATAGCATCGAAATTTGATGTCACGTGAGTAAGGATTTGGTTTCATTAGTTGGTAGTTGTTGATACTTCCAGCTACCACCACCATCCTGTATTCTTTTACTTCTTAATTTTTAGGGTGTGCATTACTCACGCTGGGAGGGTTGTTGCGTTTGGTGACAACTCCAGAGGTCAGCTAGGACGTGGAAAGATTGTAACCAAGACCTGGGATACAGCTAATACTTTAGACGGAGACATCAGTGGGGTGAAAATCGTTAAAGTCTCAACCAATGGAAGCAGTGTCTTAGCTGTCTCAGGTATGTTTACCCAAACAAAAACTGAATTAGACTTTATGTAGATCAACTCAAGTTGCTACGTTTTACCTTAACCGTACGCAAAAGAGAAATAATCATTTTCTCAGCCTAAGCATATACAATCAATCATTTTTCTATGGCATGATTATTTACAGATGAAGGAGAAATATTCGGCTGGGGCAGTAATGAAATGGGTGAAATAGATCACAGTCATAAAAGCCAAAATTTCTACGAACCCAGACACATTCAGCTTTCTCACAAAATTGGAAAAATAGTTGACGCTTCCTTGGGAAATGATTGCTCATACGTGGTCAATGGTATGTTCTAGCTTCTTCTAGTTTTTCCGTCCCGCTATTTATTGTTGTAAACAAATTGTTTCAGTGTAAACTAATCTATACAATTATGAATGAACGGTTCCTTATATTTCAGAGGAAGGAAATGTATATGTTTGGGGTCAAGGCCCAACTCTGGGTTTGGGGCCGCAAACAGTTCGCGTAGTAGAACCCACAATAATGCCACCACCGTTATTTGGTAGAAATGATTTTAATCCCGACATCAAAGTCACTGGCATCGTAGGATCTATAGATCATTCCGCTGCCATTAATTCTGCAGGAGACGTTTTCACATGGGGAAATAATGATTTTGGACGCTTAGGCTTGGGAAAATTGAAGAACATGTTTTTCCCCTTAAAAGTAAGTTTTTATTACGCATGTTTTTGTATTGACACAATCCACGTAGCCAAAATATTTCATATAACCTTTTATTTTATTCCTATAGGTAAGCTTAAATGCCAAGGCTCTGAAAGTCAGCCTAGGAGTTCACCACACCTTGGTTTTAACCCAGGGAGGACATTGACAAACGTTTTATAGGCTGACCTATTACCGCTATTTGAATTACCGTAAATTTTGCAATAAAGAACTTCAATAGAAATCAAGACCGCGTAAAGTAGTTCAGTGTAATTTATTATTCTTGTGACAATAGCTTACGTCAGATAATGTAATAACCCTCAAGTTCGATGTGTCATCAATAGTCTGTTTCAATGGTGGTGACAAGATTTCCACGTCACTGGAAAGATCTGAATGTTATTTCTTTTTTAGTATATATTGCAACAAAACTGTCTTATAATGCACCGGAATTCATATGCATTTATTTACATCCTACAAATTCCATGGTACAACATGATTTTTTTTTTCGGAAGCATTTAATTTATACTAAAGGTGTGATTTTGGAACTGGAAGGATTTTCCAGTTCCAGTGGGAGAAGCCTGAATCGTATCTCCGTATTTTTGCAAAATACGGTTTGCAAATATATAAATATAGATGTAGGTGCATTATACATTATATATACAATACAGTATACCTATCTTATTGTAAAATTTCCAAATTACCATGTTCATTGTTGTTGCTATTTGATATTGATATTGAACATGGAATCGTGAAACCGAAACCTAAAACCCAAGGCTTGAAAATCCCCTTCTGATACCTTGTGCTATCCTGCTCTGGATAGGACCATCTCTAGGAAGCAGCAGAAACTTCGATCCATCCAATAGCCATGATAGTTTTGCAGCAAGTATTTCCTCGAAATTCAAATATGATCGGTTTGTGAGTGTCCGTTGTTGTTCCGTGGTCGTGGTATTTACCTATTTATTACGTATTTAAAAAGTGTAGTATTTGTTATTCTATTTAATATTCATGATTCGTAATCTGTCTGTGGCCCTTCAGCATGAAAAAACACTCCAAAGTATAAAAGTCAGAAGAAGAATAACATACTAATAAATATAGCGTATTACGTACTTAACTTACGTACATTGATGGTTACGTGACTTGAATGTTAGTTGAAAATACTGCTACAAATTGAAATACTTGAGAATACTGGAACTTCATTTTTTTTCTTTATGCGAGGCTGTCTCAGCTGGCTGTGGTCTTCATAATTTGTCGTGAGCCTGATTAATTAGTTATTTCGAAATCATCCTTTCCTTTTCTTTAATACACCTGAGGGTAAGGTTATTTCAGCACAGAATTGTGGCTTTTACTTTGTTGGTGCGGTTGAAAGATAACTTGTGTGTTCTTACTTTCTTAAATCTCTCCCCTAACATTTGATTTGAATTAATACCACGAAAACGCTGTGGGATTTGGACGATTCTCTGTGCTCACGTCTGGTTGGTGTATAACTATCGAGATCAGATATTAAAAAACGGAATCATTTAGTTCCAAGAAATCATAATAAATCCCAGTCCCTGTATAATTTAAGAGCAGTTTTACTATGGTCTTTCTGTCAGTTGGAACTCAGGCTTTTCGCTGTTCGGTGGGCACTGTACTTTGTAATAATCTTACGCGCTCAGCCTTTATTGCACCTGGAAGCCGGTAAGAAACGTAGTATGACCTTTTGCTTGGGTTTCGAATTTCGAATGTTGACTCGGTTTCGTCCATTTTAATTACTTTGTGTATTGTATTTTTGAATGCATGTTATTATTATTACTATTGTCCAGGTATATTGACCAAGAATCTCGGTATGTATTCTTTTAATTCAATTAGTCTGTTATCTTTAATTCGTTTGATCCGAATTCAATGTTTATTGCGACAATAATTTTACTTAGGGGTTTGGGGAGGTTTTCTGTCGTTTTTTGCCGTTTTGTCGCTAAGAATAAACAGACTACTATAGTATATACAAATACATTAGTCAATCTTGTGTCATTCAAATGTCGTCTGCGTGATCTGTTGACATATGTTATAGTGTCATCATAATTGTTAACTGTCATTCTGTTTTCTTTAGTATAATTGTCCAATACCTTTGGAATCAACTTTGTGTTTAAAAGTGTATCTGTCAATTAGTTTACAAATATGATCTGAGACATGTAATTTGCGATATTAGCGTTGCTCAAGTGTATAATGTGTAAATAACAGATGTCCGCAATTGAGCATAGTTAAAGCAACATGTAGTTAGCTAAATGCCGTATTTATATTTACGTAAACGTAAATAGTTGAAAGCCTGGTCGGCTAGAGAAAATGTTTTCAGTTTTCAGCCTACTATTTTAGGTGGAACTTGATTTCTTGACCTTGAGAAATGTCGATAAACGATTAAAGTGAGTAGACAGTAGTCATTTATGCAAGTTCGAACTATGCCATTGAGATTTAGTAAAATTTCAAATATATATGCTTTATTAACCTATTCTATATAGGCAATAGGCACATACGAGATGCGAATACAAAGACAGCTGTTTTTATTTTTTAGTTAATCAACGTTTTTTAGGGTGAATAGTGAATCTTTAATATAAGTATGCAAATGCGTGTGTTTACACGTCAACGTCAACTACAGATTCTGTAGCTCATCTACATGAAAATTTAATACACGCAAATATACTTACTTTAAGTAAGTTATATACCTAATGCCTACCTATTACCTATATATAACCAGCAAATATGTAGTCTCTGGAAGGCAAAATAACCATTATAGTTTCGGTTAAACTCTTAGTGTTCAAAAGGGCTGTTTCTATATATTTTTTGTCTGTGTATGCATGCTAGTCGAACGGATTAACTTTGATTGGAATCAGCATGACGAGCCGAAGATACTAAATATCCATTTATCAGAAAATATTTGGTAACGAGTTGGCATTTCTTAAAGCTTGGTTGCTTGGTTCATGTCTGGTAATTTCTTTTCATAATCTAATCTTTTTGTGAGCTTTTTGTTACTCCTGTTGCTAAATACTGCTGTTGTATCGAGAAAATGGTGTTAGTAACAGTTCTTATAGATTTAGAATGCTTTCTAATTCTGAATAGATTGCACTCACGCTGTCTTTTGTTGTAATAATAATTAATATGCGATTATGACATTTTCCAGAAATCTTAAGTTCGCTTTCCGTATGATGGCATCTACTCCTTCAAGTTTGAATACTGGTCTGGAGAACAAAGTTGTTCTCGTTACAGGTAATAATGATTAATCATACTAAAAAGTAAGCATAGGATATATTTTATGGCTGCAGAAAAATTAGAATTATTTCTGAGTTGAACAAAAGCATAAGAAAATAAGAACAAACTAATTAGACGTTACAAGTAATTACCAAATCGTTCAATCGTGAAATTTTGAAATTTATTTATGCAATATAATGCACACATTTTTGAAAAATCTTTATTATAGGATGACGGATGAGTTGAAATTGAAAAACTTAGATTTTCCACATTTCGGGAATTTTTGCTATCCTACAACATAGCAATACGTCCAATGTGGGCATTTTTTAATACATATACTTATTTATTCGAACAGGTGGAAGCAGTGGAATTGGGCGCTATAGTGCAGTTGAATTTGCGAAAAATGGTTGCCGTGTGGTAATTTCCGGGAGAAATCCAACTGGATTAAAAGAAACAACCAAACTTATTCAAGAGCTGGCTGGAACTCCAGCGTCCAATGTAAGCCTTCACTTGCGAGAGACTTATTGTCTACAACTATTAGTATTGACAAGTCTCCCCCTCCCTGAATTTATTGCCTTTTGATTTCTCTTGCAGATCGCTGAATTGGTGGCTGATTTGGAGAATGTGGACGACTGCCGAAGAATTGTTTCTGAAACTGTGTCAAAGTTCGGCCAGTTGGACGTTTTAGTGAATTCAGCCGGATTACTTATGCGAGGATCTATTGAAACTTTGACGCTGGAAGATTTTGACAAGCAAATGAACATAAATGTTAGATCCGTATTTGTTATTACACAAGCTGCAGTACCTCATTTGAAAGCAACGAAAGGAAGCATCGTGAATATTTCGAGTGTCACTGGACATAGAGCTGTAAGCTGTATTTAGTATTTGTTTTCAATTTGACTCCACGAGTCCATCTCCGTAATATTTATTTTATGCAGTGTTTGTATGTCTTAGCATTATGTAAACTATTACTATTCTATTCACTATGCCAGCCAGAGGCCGTTATTTTTATTTTTTATATTTTCACTCGCAATTGTAGGCTCCTGGAGTCTTATCGTATAATACGAGCAAGGCCGCGTTGGATCATTTTACTCGAAGCGTTGCGCTGGAATTAGCGCCAGCTGGTGTCCGGGTCAATGCAGTAAATCCGGGAGTGGTAGTTACCAATTGTCACCGTAATGCTGGCCTCAGCGAAGAGGATTATGCAAAGTACGTTTTTTTTCATCTATAGACTTAAATGTCACGAATATACATTGCCAATGTCACAAATATACATTGGAGTTTCATTCAAATTTTTTTTTCCAGATTTTTGGAGCATTCGAAATCAACGCATGCACTTGGTAGAGTAGCCAATGCGGAGGAGGTTGCTAAAGCTATAGTCTTTCTGTCCTCCAGTGAACTGGCTGGATTTATGACAGGTGTAACTCTGCCTATTGATGGAGGTCGTGGCATTACATGTCCCCGCTAATCAAATCTACAGTAGAACTGCCGGTGCTTAACGAATCACTTCATCACTCTGTGTAAGCTGTGAAAATGAAAATGTAATTTGAACTCAATTGAGGTTGGAAAATAAAACATTATGCACAAACTCAGGTACAAATTACGTCAATCTTTAACCAATCATTTTATTCGGTACTTTTGGACATTTAATCATAATGCACGCGTTGTTATGTACGTAAAGTGTAGGAAAATAAAGCTAAATCAAGCTCATCCAAAAGTTTGATCAAGCTACCAATTTCACTAGTTTGTAACTCATCATGAACAATAAACCGTTAATGTACAAACAATTTAGCGCAACAGAAGTCAAGTCACATATTATGTAGGTCGTCGATTACTAGTTTATCATAAGCAGAGATCTCGGAGTTCACAGGGATGAAAAGGAAAGTGTAATTCAGTTACCTAGTTCTGAATGCTAGCCGTGGTAGAGCTACTACTTGCACTCACGCTTCCACTCAGATTCGCTTTGGGTTTCTCGAAGGCATGGTGAGCGACGTGAGCTACAAAAATGTATTCTTTTTAACATTCAAATACTCACATGACAAAATTCAGATGATTAAACAATGATAGTCTTCTAAATATTTAAAGATGCTTACGCTTGTAAAATTCCGAAACAAACACTGTGTCAGGAAGAAGCTTATGAACACATTCAAATATTCGGGCACGATCAACTTCATCCGCGTTAGTATTCCAAACGGAGACAGTATCTTCTCTGTCACGTACGGTTACTGAGATTCCGCAAACCTCATCATTAGTCGACACATATTCGTTCAACTGCTCCCCAATGGCAGCAAGAAGCAACTCTCGCCAAACTTTATCCTGCATGAAGTTGAACAGATTGTGGAGTAAATCTTCCAGTGCATAAAAACAATCGCATCATTTGATATCAAAGTCGGATATATCTGATTTTATATCTATCTAACAACAACTCACGGTGTCACGCTTCTGGCAACGGAAGCGAAAGGTTCCTCCAACACAGTTGTAGGATTCTTCCCAAATTGGTTTTCGCTCATCCCGCATCATGTGTAAGCTGATACAAAAGCGTAAACATGATGTCAATGAACATGTACATAAACTATTTCTGTATGAAAAACCCTTTTATAATTCAAAGTCTAAAGGCCAACCTGCTGCGATAATGTAATGCGGACGGCTTCGGAATATTGTAGAAAACGCCCCAAAAGCGATGTAGAGTGAAAACTGTGCAAATTCGTTTGAGATTGGCCTCAAACTGTTCCACCCCAACTCCACGTTGCGTCCTACAGAAATTCAAGTTTTGTTTAATAAGAGCTACAACTAAAATGTAAAACCACATATCCTTAACACCAACCAAGCATATTTCATTTACCGGTCCACCCAGAAAGTCCACGGTGTGCTCAAAGGCACTGGAGCAGTCGAGTAAATGTTCGTTTTCTTATTCATCATCATCTGGAAAATCGAATGGAGGTTAGGGTTGAACTTCTTTTCCTCTTCTTCCGTGAACCTCATTTCATCCCCACCACCAGTCTCTACCGGTCGCCCCTTGGGGCTTCGATTCGGCAAATCCAACTTCGTTTGCATTGTCTGAAAACACAATAAAAAATTAACAACTAAATCGCCTGTTTTTGAACTAACTTTGAATACACCGACAAATCACAAGCCGTTTTGATGGAAGAAAACGAAACTCACTTGGGCCATGTCAAGAGATCCTCGAATTCTAAATTCAGCCATGGATAATTGGAGAGAAAATGAAAATAATACAACGCATAACAACTATGCAAAATACACGGTAACCGCTTTTACGCTACGGTCCGGCCGGCAAAATGAACAAGACTGAAGTCATGAGAAAATGAAGAATAGGAGAAAAACTAAACTATTTTGTCTACACCAAGCAAATAACACGCCATGGACTTTCGATTCCACCTATTTCTTCTTATTACATTCTTCTCCTTTTCTTATCACCAAAAAACTTTCTCTTCACTATACAAAAAAGCGGTATTACTGGTCGAGTAGTCGAGTTGCACTCTGAAAAGTGCAATATTGAACTGGTCAACTCTGTGACAAAGACAAACACTAATAAACTAGCACTAGCACCACTAAAAGGCAAAAGAGAGAGAAAAAAAAGAAATCTGCTAAATAAACAGGTCCAATAATTAATCATCACGTCACCACGTTTTATCTTAGAATGCAATTTTTTTTTGTCAAATTCCAATAATAAATTATTCCATTAAAGGTGAAATATTTACAAGTGTATAATGTACACATCAGCCCAGCACAGTTTTCTCTACACTCTTTCGATTTCCATAATTTGCAACATTTCAACGATAACAGAAAATCCACCTAGAGCTTTGAAACTTTGAATAAACTTGATATGCATCTTCTCTTTTACGATAAATTCCCTCAGATTTCTTTTTTCTTGTTTATGACGATGACAACTTTTTTGCAAATGTTCAATATACATATATACACGTAGAAGTAGATCCCACAGTGATCACTTGCCACTGTCACTGGCACTGTCTAATTTTGTTAGTGTTTTTCTTTTTATATTTAACATTTTTTGATTTCATTTGATTTCCTATATCTTTTTGTACTACAGCCGTATTTCGCGGTTTTCCTCCCGTCTTTTTTTTAAATATTAGGCTTTGGCAGGCAGCCTGCAGGCTGCGGGGCCCTGTGATGGCATTTAATGTTTAACATTATTTAGAAGATTCAAGATTGTCATTCATGCAGCGCTGATTTTCCTTTCAATAATTAAAATTTCTTTTAAATGCTATTTTAAAGACTTTTTGAAACGCAAAATGTTAGTAGAAAATAGCAATTAACAATGATAAAATTGCCTTCGCCCTACGTAGAAAAAACCAGCTTTTGTTCCTTATGTAATAGTAATATATAGGCTTGAACGAATCCTTGCTTCTTGCTTCTCCCCGTGTAAAGCCATTGGATTTTTACTGGCTTGGCTCGGAAAATGAACTATCAGTGATGATCAGAAGACCAAACGAAAAAAACATTTGGGAAAATCACCTGTTGCTATTTACATAACATCTTCCATAATCCAAACATAACTGCGGTGCTTTTCGATAATTTTGGCTATTTGAGTATTTAATTAACAGCATCCATCAAATGTTTTGACCTAGGACTGGACTTCCCTTGTTTTTAATTTTGTTTGAGAAGCAAACCCTTGATTATCCTGGGTGCGTATTTACATTTGTAAATTGAGTTTGTGGTGGGAATTGACGGGCACTCCTTTGTGAGACGAAGGAATTATCTTTTATTGCACGTTTTCGAACTTTCTCTTCAGTATACATTCTGATCGACGTCTCTGAAAAACAACTACATTATGATGACCTTCCAGAAGCTATTGGTGTTAGTTGCCATTTGTACGACTCTGATTTTACCCGTTTCTGCCCAAGCCACCACAAGTCGAGGGTTTGATTTTGGGGACTTTACGGCACTTTTAATCATCATGGCGTTGTTACTTGGAGGGATTTTCGGATTTTTGGGACATTTGTCCAGGATCAGGTCGGCTCAAGCTAGATACTAACGCACCTTATGGCAGGTAATAACTGATCATAACGATGACTATATAGGAGTTTGTTGGTAATACTTGACATTGCGTAATGTATTTCATTACAGGGTTGTATGCAGTTGCAAGTCAATTAATGTCTGGATAATTCTTTTATTACACAGACTCTGGGCGTCTGTATAAAGTAAGTACTTATAGTGATTCAAGCATTCCGTCTTCCCTCAACTCCAAACGAAAATTATACTAGCAAGAGAGCAAGCCAGAATTTTCCGCCTGCCAGACCACAAGGACAATCCAACTATTATAAATTATAATTAAGAACTTGAATGTACATATTATCTAATAATTCCTGTGCCATGCAGATCATTTCCATCAACATCCTGTGTTGATTTGTTAACTTGTAACGAGAGATGAATTTCATCGAGTATGGAGTTTTATATGTACAATGCATCTTTGCATTTCCATTAGATGAAATATCAGTGATATTACAATTATACATCCCTAATATAATTAAATATTCGGGATTATTTGCTCGAATATAGTCGATTTAGCGTTACCTATACTGGTTTAGTGGTTAAAACATTTAAAAAAACGCAGCTACTTTCCTGTGTACTGTGTCCTTATGCATAAATAATTGAATAATTATGAATTATGATGGCAAGGGTTTTATTATCAACGAGTTTTATTGACGACGAGAATAAAAATATATGCATACACATAACGACCTAACGTGTTTAAATCGAATTCCATTATTTGGAATTTTGTAAATTGGTGCTGTAATTTAATTACGGTAAATCATAATTAAAGCATGCGTTTTCCTCTTCAGCACTATAACTATACGTAGGTATATAAATTATCGTATTTGTATTTATTATTTATTATAGACTGACACGAATTATGTGGCACTAATGCGGTAACACCTGTTATCATTCCCAAGCAAATGAATAATCAATTAGTGAAGACAACTTCCGTCAGTAAATCCTTTTTAGAAATCTCAGCAAGAAGCTTGTCTACAAAAAACAACATGAGTATAAAAAATATTATTAAACTAGATACGGGAAAAGCTCGTAGGATGGGATACGTCTGAACCGGGTACTAACAATTTTTCCAGGTCTTGTCGTAGACGGTGTGTTATCAATGAGCTTTGCAATCGTGACAAGATATTCAAATTGTGTTGGAATCTTCTTTGTTGTTTTGGCAACGACCTGATTCTTCTTCTGCAGGACGAGTGACTCCACTTTGTTGTTGTTGACAACGTCCTCTTTTGTTGATTTGGACGAAATAATGTCGGGTGAGAATTGTCTTTTAAGCAAACGGAAAGGAGAGCGCCCTTTGGGGGGTTTCTTCTTGTCCGCCATCTCACCAGAGGGCGCCGGGGAGTCTCCGTGTTCGGAGGCGTGAGGGTAATGTCTATGAGCACGCCCGGGGCCATGTCCGCCAATTGAAAATCTTGGACCATGATTTGTCCCTTTCTTATTGGGTTTTGTACCAGTCTTGTCCTCGTTCTCTTCTAATTGAATCCCCCGAAGTTGATAGCGCAATGCCTTTCTCCGGGAATACTTGTAGTGATCATCTTCCTCTTCTTGTTTCACCTGATTATTTTCCGTAGAGCTGGAACTCTGATTCTCCTGCCCCTCGCTTGCCTGAGAATCTGTGGTTGCATCTTCATTTTCTTTTTCATCAACTTGGACTTTCTTCAACTCCTGTTGTTTGTCTTCAGCTGCTACCACAAAAACCATGTTGGTTTCAGCTTCTTCAGTGTCGGAATTGTCGAGATTCTCTGCATCCTCCGGTTCAGAATTTTCTGGGCTCTCCTCTTCCACAAACACACTTTTGTCGGATTCAATTTCTGAAACCTTGAGTTTCTTAATTTTCAAGTCGCCATACTTGGTTACTTTGACAATTACAGGCTCTTTGACCTCTATCTTTTCATCAACTATCATGGGTCGAAATTTGACCACATTAGTTTTGCCTAAAGTGTGTGCTGTGGGTCGCCAAGGGATGGAAGGATCACGATCTCCACGAAATTTCCGAGTCCACACATGCAAAGTGCGTCGAGCGCGATGATGCACCGGAAGTCTTTTGGCCGTAGGAACCAGTTCGGGAATTTTCACTCCCTCCGGAAAAATGAATCCCACTACTTTTCTCCCATCGCCAGGTTTCTGCTTGGGTCGATGATTTTTTCCTTCGTAAACTGTAAATTTAAAAAAAAAAAAATGAGCTCACTCGATACACTTCAGAAGCAAATTTATATACCAAAAAATAAGAATAATTGCATTTAGAGAAATGAAACTACCTCTAGATTCTAAACTGGAATTTAAAACTGGAAAAAGTGCAAACAAAAAAATAACTTACTCTTAAAAACTTGAGGCTTGGTTTTCAGAATTGGTTTCAATTTCTTCTGGTTGTGTCCAACCACCACAGGGTTGAATTTCTTCGTCACCACTTGCCCCTCCACTCCGGAATCCAAAGAGAGCTTACGCTTCTGCTCAATATTGTCCTTCACTACATTTTCATCACAAACGGAACTTTCCGTGTCGCTTTCCCAACAGGATTCAGAATCAGTTGTTAAAAGTGAGTCCGTGGAAAACTGAAAAGTAAATAAAGCAAAATTACAATTGATTCAAAGGAAATCTAAGAAAAAAACTACAAAGCTTAGCAAGGTAACGACGCTGCTATAAAATATAAAAAATTTGGTATTAAATTGAGTGAGATGAACCTTTCTGTATTTCAAAGGCTTGGATTCCACCTCAGAAGCAACTGGATCCTTACTTCGAATTTCAAGTTCCATCCTCTAATTAAAAAATGTGTGACTACTGTTCCGTGTTCCTCCAAGTCTCAGACGTTTAAATTTGAACCTATTTCGGAAAAATGAGCGCAAAGGAGATAAACTGGTGAAGGAAGCCGTGGTTGGGTTCCTAACGTCAATATGCATACGTTTAAGTTAAAATGTAGTTTAAAAGGATGAGTGACAAACTGAATTTTTTGATTTATTTCAAATCAAGAGATTCGATTTCTTTCCCTGAGGAGTGCAAGAAATAAATTCTGTGAATGAATATTATGTGTGCTGCAAAAGCTATCGTGTACGAGTACGAGTTGCAAGCCCGCTGAATGCTGAAGGTTAAATAATTGTCGTAAGAAGGAGGAACGTTGTATTTAATTCAGAAAAATTTACACCCACAGACGTCGTTTAAATTCATTCATTGCTAATTACTACTGAAACTCTTGTCAGCAGGTAACATCGAGAGAGAGAGAGAGAGAGAGAGAGAGAGAGAGAAGTAACTTTTCGAACAGCTTCTGGATACAGTGAGCGTTCGCAAACAGAACAAACTTCTGGTTGCCTGTGGGTGCTGCTCTCATGTGTGAAGTCGCCATTATCCAACTACCATGTCAGTGCTTTAAAAGATGTGATAACAACTAAACTAATGTATACGAAAGCTATGGTGTGAGCTGCAGTGGTATACTTATTAGCAGCGCCTCAAAAATAAGAGAATAAATAAGAGTTTTTTTCAAAACGTAGTGTACCTTTAGCTTCAGGTATACAAGTATACATACTAAATATCTAATACGTGTTCTACAAGTATTTTCCCTTTAGGATTCCCCACAAATCGTCGACTATTTTTGCCTAACGCGTTTCCCTCTGGAATAAACAAGAATATATGAAGGTTGTGGTTCCAAAACGGTTTCAGTCTACTTCGAAAAGTTTTCAGGAGAGATAGAAAAGTATTTCCTTCATTGACGTATTCTCATAAAGAAAATAATCATTCTCCTTTATTGAGCCTACACAATCTCTAAAAAATAGTGTAGGAAAAATTTCCACGGAGTGCATTCATTAGGTAGGATATACGAACAAATCTCCATTTTGAAATATTTGAACTTGAAACGGTTTGAAACTATAAGCTTCATATAATACGGAAAAGTCAAAACATGTTACGAAATCGACGGAGGATTGTCGTCAGGAAATACGCTGAAGCTAATATGGCCATAGGAGTATAGAATATTGAAGTCAATGGGTTTGCAATCAACTGGCATTGCAATTTCTGTCATTGTCCATTTTTTTACCTTCCACATTCATCTTCATATTCAAACGTTGATGTTTTTCCAGTCGACAGATGCTCTATTACATTTACTAGGCTCGTTTTCATTCACCAATTGCAAACATAAAATTTTCCAGGCAAACGTATGCAATAATCAGAGGTCCGTCACGTAATATCCCCAAAAAAACGTATGTCTATTCTATAGCATTTTTATAAACAGGTAATATTTTTACCATATCGATTGTATAGATTGACCATTCATCAGCATTTTTCGGAGGTAATTCCCAATGAATATAATAATAATAGCAATAGCAGTCAGATACTGGCGCATAGGTAGAACAAGTATGCTGAAAAGCATTTGACATCACGTGATAGGAATAATTTGCTTATTAATTTGCAAATGAAAATCGTCCTTGTCAAAAACAAAGTCGTAACCATGCATCTTGAAAAGCTCTTTGGAAGGCAATTGTATGACATATAGGTACAATTATTAATAATATGAAAAATGTCCTGAACAGTACCCATAGGTAAACCATGGAATCCAATAAAAAAAATGAGAACAGAGTGAGTGATCTTGTCGTTACCATACATTAGAGCAGGTGATTTTTCATTAGCATACAGACGATAGCAAAGTGCTTACATCCTCAAAAGGTTTAGAAAGAAGAGGAACAAAGGGACGCATGCATGCATCATTCTCTCCGCAGGTGAATCTAATAATTATTACATTGAAATAATAAATAAATTAGTTCGGCTCTATACACGAAAGTAAGCGAATAAAAGTTGTGGTCAGGTATGTCGACACCTCCACACACGTTGCGCCCATGTACGACTTATGCACAGGGGATTTTGGTGGCAGCAAGCGAAAAAGAACTCCTGGTACAAACTGATGAATAAAACATTTGTTGTATACATTTGCACCTAGTTCAGCCTCATAGCACCAAAAGTCTTTGAAACAAAAGGGAAGACGCTGAAGGCACGTCAATAGCTACATGGGGACATTTGCTCTTGTCAAGCCAACGAATTTTCTTGCTGCCTCACGTAAATGACTACACGCGTTAGCGTAATACTGGGCAAGGGAAAAGATTTGGGATAATTTGAGTAAAAGGAAAAAGAAAGCAAAATATATATTATTATATATACCTTCCCAAATCATTGACTATTGTATTATTTTGCCCTGGTGAAGCGAGATGCTGTGTACCAGCAATTAGCACGGGGATGAATGCACCGGGATAACGATGAAGTTAACAAGGGCTACAAAGCTACGACGGAGTTATTCTGCACATTTCTTCTGCTCTTCGTAAATCATTTTAAGCTACCTCAACTTTATCTTTTGAAAGCAACACATGAAAACAATCTCTGCGTCTCAGATATGACTCGTGTTCGATGATTTCACTGGCATGTGTACGCAATCACGTTTAGAAGAAACGTGTGTTTATCTCGGATATTTTCTAGTTAAAACAAGATTTTCAAGGGCTTTTGCATCTTCTTATTTATCGAGCAACGTTCGTAACGTTCTTTTCGCTTCTAATACAAGATGAACAGTTAATGACGTATTCTATTTTTATTGCTCATCCCGGGGAGTGGGAGGGGGGGGCGAGGCTCAAAACAAACTGATTGAGGATAAAATTTTCTGAGCAACAAAGGCAGACGTAGGGTGTTACAAAAGAGTTTATCAACCAGAAGGCTAAGGTGTTTTACTCAGATCCTTTGTCTGCGTGCTTGATACAACTTTAACTGCATCGGACAAGTTCAATTACGCAGCAACTGATTCTATTACGTGGGCAACATCCTTTTCCTCATCGACACTACACACACATACTACAGGGAAACAGTATGAGATACAAACAAGGGAACCAAACAATGATTCATTTTTATGAGATACAGTGTACACAGAATGGAAAAGCAAATCAAGTGTTTTAAGTTACATTAGTAAATAAAAGGCTACAAAAATGTCTCGTGTGGCAATCGCACCCGTTACTTTGGCAAGTGCAAAAGCACATGAAATCCAGGGGTGCAACAAAGACGGTTGAGTATAAAAGAGTATATACGTAACCAACTCTGGGGTGCAAGAGCATTGTTGACACTTGCTCTTCTGCAAAAGGAAAAAGGCTGGCTTAAATTTATTTTCATTTAAGGAAATGTTCGTTACAGAAGCCCTTTGAAATTAACAATATAAATGCAACAAGTAAAACTTTTTTATACCTCAAGGCCTCAAGCACAGGTTGCCTGGTAGGAGTGAAATTTGATAAGAAAGTGGAAGTGCAGATTACTGATTTTTCTACAGATGTAATCGTTTGCACAGGTAACAACGAACGCGAAAGAGACGAGCTTTCTATTCTGTTCAAAATTCACTTGGTGATCATCACAGCAATTAAAGCACACTACGCATAAGCATGACCAGAAATATTTAAGGTACGCAATTATGACGAATATAAATTGCTTTCAAATAGCTCAAGCTCATATTCACACAGCAGTGTTTAACGCTTAGAAATATTCCCAAATGGCTATTACTTGTACTACAAGTTTACACCTGACTCTCCACAAAATTTCATTTGCTTATTAATACGAGAAAGATCTTAGTTCCAAATTGCAAATCATTTACGTAATAGTCGTTAGCAGTCAAATTACCCTTGCTCTTTGAGTAATACATACTTCTATCCTGCAGGTTCCCAGCACCACTAATATTAATATTATAAAATTATGCTATACGACATCGAAAATTCATACAAGATACATAATTATGACATTTAATTTATTGAACCATCATAGTACAAAATAGTGATAAAATTAGACTTACAAAAGGGGCGAGAATTAATTTCAGCTTGACACGTCTCATGGTCAAGGAGAGAGACAACAGGTGCAACTTATTGGCTAGATATCGTAACCGCTTGTGATGCATTTACTTGAAAGTAAAATAAACTGTAGTAGGGTCAACGATAAAGTATTCAAGCTTGATTGTCGTAAATAAAAAATAGCAATAATTTAATAACACCAGCAATAAAAAATTACAACCGGAAAGGTAAAGACTAAAGAAAAGACTGTGAACAAACAACAGCAATAATCACAAATGGAATGATTTTAAAGCAGTTCCTGCAGCACAACATGCGTGAAAACAAGTAACATGAAGGGATGACAAACATGCGTCATACAATCAACTGTCATCAGCACGTACTTGAGGGGAGATTTTTCACACAGAACACTAATGAGACATTTCCGGGTGATAAACTTACAACTGCGATAAACTTACCTGAAATTGTGACAAAAGAAATTGTGTTGACAAGTGTTGACAGTGTGAGGAATTAGGGAAGAGGATTTCCCAATCTTCTTAAGTAAGCAACTTATCTTGGATAAAGAAAGCACACTTGATTTTTGTAAACAAGTTTTTTAATCACGGAAGTTTTCGTTTTCTTTCAATACCTAGCCTAGTCTGTTTAGGCATAGTTGCATACATTTTAGACTTGCAGTAAAACGCTGATAAAATCATGGAAAATATGATGAGTAATACTCGAAAGTATAAAAAGCTCTTGAAAGTGCTGGAAAAATTTGGTTTAAATCTGCAACGATGGACCTGTTGTGTACCTGTGATTAATGCCTCATGCAATATACGAAGCTCTCTAAAAGAGTCGTTAACAGCTGTCACATGAGATGATGGCAATAGTAACCAAGGACGATCACAAAACGAATTCCGCTTCTTTTATCCTCGTGCGCAATGTCCTGTCACGCACTTGCACATTTCTTCCACGAAATTTGTTGAACATCATATATCATTTAAACCTATCTTATTGCATTCACTAATGTAAGTATCACAATTTTGACGGGGAATGTTTTCGTTTTCATTGCCGTTATCATCACGACAAGTAGAAGTTAATGGGGGAAAATCAAACCGATCAGTTAACCAGTTAATCACATCATGCTTGGACGTGAGGCCATTAAAAACTTTCCGCTCGGCTTTTGTCAAGACAGATTCTGTCATATGTATAAGATGGCGATGAAATAACGTGAAGTGTGTCTCCAATTCAATGTTGATTTCCAACCAGCGCTTGATACATGAAATTGGCGTTTTTTCAAATCCAGCGTACATGGCCGGATTTTCCAGGATAGCACGAGCTGCCATCACTCCTGCCAAAAAACATAAACATGTTTGTTTTAAGGTCATCCTGATGAGGTTGCAACTTGCAACACGTGATGTAATGATTATACTAAAGAAGTAGTCATGTAAGAATACAATGTCAATATTCTAGCATAACGCTGGCTATAAAAATAATAACTGGAAACTCACCTTTGGCCCCCGTGAATTCATGCACAAGCTGGGCTTTTGCAAGGGAATCAATGTCTCCATTAGCTACAACTGGTATTGAGAGAGCATCTACAATAGCACGAATTGCTTCCTGATTTACTGGCTGACATCTTTCCTTGATAGTTCTGCCGTGAACTGATAAAAAGGATATTCCTGCTGCTTCAAGCTGACGAGCTATATCTACCGTTCTTCTGTTTGCAAAAATAAAATATAAACATTAAATACTAACCTATCAAAACACCATAATATGTGTGTAAATTAAATAGAACGTATAACAAATATTTACACTAAGTCCTTTTGAATACGTATTTTCACAGAAACGCTATACGCTGAATCCGGAATGCGATTTCTTGTCTGGCGTAAAATGTCAGCCACAATCTCTGGATTGTTAAGCATGCACGCTCCGATGCCTTCTTGAACTGCCCAACGTTGCGGACACCCACAATTTAAATCAACTCCAGAGCTCTTTCTGAAATGAAATGCAAACTATGTGTTCGGAAATCCTCAATATTCACATGACAACAAGTTATGGCTCTTCGGCAGATTATCTCTTACCCGTAGACATATTCTGATGCTTCCGCCAACTCGTACGGAGTATTTGCTGCAAATTGCACGATGAGAGGTTTATCACCTGTAACAATGAAAAATAAAAAAAGCTTCGATGTGCGGATATATTTAATTTAAATATTAATTATAGTCATGTATATGCTTACAGTATACACATACAATTACTCTTCATTCTATAATGCATTTGATACAGATACTTGCAGTACTATACTATGTACGATGCATAGGGGTAATCTTGCGCCAATGATATTGCAATAACATGAAATTACCGCTACTAATAGTGATACACAGAACAGAGTAGATAACTAAATTGGAATTAGAAGTGTAGAAAAACAACTGTATACACATTTGTCGATAACAATATTGATACGTATCTACTTTCTTGAGTCGTGACAATGAGGATATGAGATAGTTACGGTGTAAAGACATCATGCATATTATAAATCACCCAATATGGTTTAGAAAACAAAACTTACATGGGTTGGAGATAAATTCAATATCACGGTACTTTCCGGACTTGATAAAAGAATTTGCCATGATCATAGGAGAAAAGGCAAGATCGCATCCATATTCGCGTACCAAAATACGGAAAGGTAACCTAAAACAGTATTTCACGAATGAATATAAATTATTATATGTGTGCACTTATGCTGTATTGTACTGATTCAATAAATACCAAAAAATAGAAAATTGTCGTTACATCGTTTTATGCAGTGTGTATTGACATTACGCAATTTGTTTGAAGAAAACACAATGCACACTGAAATCGTAAACCTTATTATTAGCTAAGGTAGACATGTATTTGCACTGCTTAAACTATTACAGTGTAATTCGTCAAACATGCGCAGGTAACCACCATATTAATACATCAGCTGTACAACAATACAAGCACTGAACATTTCTCAAATCTGTCAAAAAGGCAGATTTCAAACAGTCACATTAATCATATACAAAGAAATATTAAATAATACATGCAGTACCTATTGAAACAGTTAAAGCCTTCCTAGTTTTTAATTATTAGCGAGTTTATACACAACCATTAATAATATATGTACATTGTAGATATTACCTGGAGTAGCGGACCATGGGGGCACAAATTTTAACTATAGACTGACTCTCGAACAATTCCATGTTTGAGCTGAGCGAAGTCGTTAGCTTATGCAACAAGGAATTAATAAAGCTGTTTCTGAAACAAATGCAAACAAAAGATCAAACATATCATTTAATCGTTCACCCTGATTTTTCACAAACATAACTATGATTCAAAATACAAGAATTCAATAACAATAATTTAAAAACTCCAAACTTCTCCCTAAATCTCCCATCCCAAAATTCAAAGGAATGAATGATGCAATATACAATTATGAAATCAAATATATACGTCGAATTAAAGTAATTAAAGCTACCTAACTAAATTCTCTGTTTGTCCATCGTAACAGTGACTGCATATTTCGCATTCACGTAGGTTTATAAATCCAGAAAAACTATACGTACTCTTTGATTGGGTTTTACTATATCTCACCTTTCAAAACTTCACAAGTTTACAAATAGGTAACATCACAATCCATCAGAACGACATGAACCATTAATAATAGTGAAGGTTGGAAAAATGCAGACCATTTTCTTGAATCTCCCCTGTGTTTCATTAAAAATCGAAAGAATGTCAGAGATAATTATAACATTGCCAACAAGTAGCACGCAGCACATGAAATAAAACTAAATTAGCGTATTTGTCCGTTTGCACTTTCCTATACATCAATATTCCGATCCGGAGCGCGGGTTAATAAATAAAAATATAGACACGGAAATAGAAATAGAAGTAATACCGCTACGTAAAAATACAGTGTCAAGTTATAACATAATTAACTGTCTAATAGTTAACAATATAGCTCAGTATATGTATAACTTTGTTCCTATTTTCAATTTATTGCATCCTTTGACAGCGGAATAGAAGCTTGCAGCCTCTGTAGTTCAACCAACCAAATGTTGGGCAAATTTTATAGTTTCAAGTTTCACGTTCACACAGTACACAAGTTGTGAATTAACTCTGGAAAAATAGTAAAATAATGGAAATATGTGGGTCCATAAAATCTCAATTTTTACAACAAATATTGACACTTGGCACATTTAAATCCATAATTATGAAACGTAATTCGGTGTACTATACTTACAGGTCGAAATGCTGTATTCTGCGTATTCTGTCAGTGGTCTCCAGCTCTGCAGGTCAGAGTTTTCAGAGTTCCAAGTCAATTTAATCAAATCTTCCTTCCAATTCAGCCTTCCAGATTTGTTATTACTTTGTTTCAATTTTTGCAGAACAAATAAATGTTGGATGTTTTTTTCTGTTTCCTGCTAAATCTTAAATTGTAAATTGTAACACCGTCTAAAGCAATAATCTATAATGGTAACATAATTATCGTAATCTATGTGTAATCGCAAATCCGCACTATCCAGCATCATGGTTTTAGTGTTAGTATCCAGTATCCGCACTATTAATCCACATATTCCTCCAGAACACGGATTAGCGCCGGAAATGCACACCGGGTTTTAGCTTTGCAAAATGAATAGATGGCCATTTGTGACCGACAAGATAAAACGAGCGCTTCGCTCTCGTAAAGTGACCCAGTTTCTGAATGGCTCCTGAATTCACGCGGCAAATGTAAAGAAATTCCAACTAGACAGATTTTTTTTCAAATGGGTTAATGGGTAAATTCCAATTGGCATACTGGCTGACAATTTTTTGAGAAAGTTTAAGCTTACATTACAGAATTACAGAGTATAACATCATAACGATGTATCGTAATTAAGGGTAAAAGAAAATGGCACACATACTTTAGACCACTTTCGACCTATAGTTTCCCCTTTTCGATCGACCCAACCATGGATTTTTGACACTGGAGGAAGACTTAAGAATGAATTTGTCAGAGTGGCGTCAAGCCATTCTCACACCCACGACCTACCGAGTTGGAAATTCATCTTTCAGATTCCAAACTAAATTTATCCTTTTTATTATTGCTTTCACTGTTATTGGACTACTATATGTCACTACTAATACTCGAGGTAAGTGATTCCAAAGGATTTAAAAATTTCTGCATAGTAAATATTTGAAATATAATCACCCTTTGTTGTACTCCTTACGAGGGAGATTGTGTATTAGGCAATTGTGTATTTGACCTAAAATGTTTTGATGTCTTGATGTGACATTCATAGATGCAGCTTCGGACAATCATGTTCACCTGGGGGGTAAGCGGGGATCTCTTGTATGGGCGAAAAACATGCACAAAGTCAAATATCCGTTGTCTCCTCCAGTGATCACAGAAAAAGGGTTGAAGTACCGAATCGGAATTATTTCTGATTTGGACCAAGACTCGAAGGCGTCTTCAGGGAAATGGATTTCGTATTTGCGAAGAGCTGACCTTTACCTTCAGTTTAACAAGGATAATCCTAAAGAATCCAAGGTATTATCCACATTTATGGAGGATGGGATGCAGAGTTGCACTTTGAAGTCTTATTAGTAGCTGTGTACATATGATGGATATACAGTTTTAAATAACATTCTGTGTTGTAAGGTTACGATTGAATGGGACAGTGGCGAGCCTTTAATCCTTAAGTCGGAATTGAACCAAGGTGGACGAGGCATGGAATTGTCGGAACTAATAGTATTTAATGGCAAACTGTACTCTTGTGATGATCGTACGGGAATTATTTACAATTTAGTAACTACAGAAATGGAGGAGGTTTTGCCTGTTCCTTGGGTCATTCTTGCAGATGGAAATGGCACTCTCCCAAAAGGTCGCGTAATTTATGCTACTTAAACAGAATATGTACAGCTGTAGGTATAATTCACGCAGATTCTTAATTTATAGTGAATTCCTAATGAGATGTACAAACTGAATTTTGTTACAGGCTTTAAGTGTGAATGGAGTTGTGTGAAAGATAATTACTTATGGGTGGGAGGCCTTGGAAAAGAGTGGACAACACCAGCTGGAGAATTAGTGAATTTGAATCCCCAGTACGTAAAGAAAATTTCAGCCACGGGAGAGGTTGAGCATTTGAGTTGGGTGTCTTCTTACAACAAATTGTCCCAGGCTCTCAATATCCACTTTCCAGGTACTATTTGTATATTGGTAGTATTGTTGTTGTATACAAGAACATGCCCCGAACTAAACCCAAAAATAATTTGCTTTTCAGGGTACGTCATTCACGAATCTGCTGGATGGAGTGAAACAATGCAAAAATGGGTATTCTTGCCACGCCGGGCGAGTTCCGAGCAATATCACGAAAAGACTGATGAGAAGAAAGGCACTAATATTATGCTCGTCGCCAATGAAGATTTTACTAATGTCGAAGTGAGTGTCACTCTTTTAAGTTAAATAATCCCTAATTGCAGTGTATTGTGCTATACTGGCTTGGTTCACATGAGTACATTCTTTACAGCTTGGTTTACGCTTCTTTGCTAGACACGATTAATACAATACGGAAGAAAGAACCATTTAATATGATTTTCATGGTGGCTTGTTATTTAATAGGTACGTCATGTGGGTGAAGTTAACCCTACTCACGGCTTCTCAAGTTTTAAATGGATACCCGGAACGAATGATCAGCTAATTGTAGCCCTGAAGTCAGAAGAATTTGATGGGAAAACGGCAACATATTTGATGATCTTTGACATGAATGGCAATATTTTATTTCCCGAAACTAAAGTTGGGGATCATAAATACGAAGGAATTGAGTTTATTTAAATACCAAATGTGTACCACTAAAACTTTGTTGTACGTAACACAAAGCCAAAGGGGTGTTGTATTAGAATTGACAGTACTCGTATTGTTAATGAATAAGTGTTAAACCACATGTCCAATATTACTGTGTATATCTATAACGAGCAATAATATTGCTGAGATTAACAGTTAACACTTAGCCATCATTAATAATATGAAACTGCTCAGCGTTTAACTCGGGGTCCCGTAGAATCCTTTAACATTCCATGTGATATGTATGCATCTTAAAGATTTTAGTCAAGCAGTTTTTTAAAAATATTTTGCTAATGTACATTGCAGGGGTTGGGTTTACTCACAACCTTCGCAATTGCCTTATCCTAAATGTTTTCTTTGTTCATGAATATAGTATACATACATATACGTAAAATACCCGCATAAATATCTTTTATATACATTGTGTCCACCTTTTACCCCTCACCCTATGGAATTTTGAAATCTTTTCTAGTTTCAACGATTTAATTTACTGTTATTTTACTTTAAAAGTATATGCTGACATTTGGTCACGTTCACTATTATGTGTAAAAAAATATTTAAATTGATTCGAATAAACGCTACACAGATATTAAGTAAGACAAGTTGTGATTATGTATTTTACTTCAGAAAAATATTGTATACATAGTAGTTTACTTTCACCCATGACACGGCCTTTCATATACATCACAGAGTTGATGCCAAGAAATAATTGTTTACAGGTAACTAAATTGTAAATTCAGGAGGTTCCAAGGTAATACAAAGTAGGTATTAATACCACAGTGTACTTGTGTTACTCCAAAATAATCGTAAAAATATTGTTGGAGAATCTTTTCCGCAGGTAGTGGACATTATGTACACAACTTATGTGGTAGCAGCTCCAAGACACAGGCAAAAAATAACAGCCAACGACGGAATTCGATGGTTTTATTGTAGTAGTTAGCTGTTAGCTAGTTTAGTCGAGAATTCGCTTCGAGCTGAAGACTGAAGGTGAGAACTGAGAACCCCACCTTGTTTTTCCCCTTTATATGCGATGACGGTTGCGCGCATTGAAATCCTTGCCTTCTCTGTAGAAATTTAAAAACAAAACTCATAGTCCAGGTTTTCCAGTTTCGTTTTCCAGTGGTTCCAGTAGCAGGTCCAGATCAGAGCCAGTAAAAAGCTACGTAAAATCCAAATTAGGTATGTAAAAAGTTAAAATTTGAACCTATATAAACAAACAAATAAAAGCGAAAGTTTGTTGTTTTGGTTTAATTTACGTCTACGAGACTGGTAAGAGTGTAAGAGCTAACTAAAATGACCGGATAAAATACGTTGTCGTTGGGATTCTTGGTAAGGTAAAAGTCGATTTTCCTTTCCGTATAATTTAAATACCGTCTATGTTTGATACAATAATACTTATCTCATGTATAGACACTGAAGGAATAAAACAACTGCCCATTTATTATTGTTATTAGTGTTATATTGTACCACTCATTAGGATTTTTTAAGCAATTGATTAACACGTAAGTCATTATATGTACATATCTTGTTTGGGAAACACTGTTTATTACATCTTGTCAGTTATTCGGTCGATCAACAGACAAGTATCTCATCGAACAAATTCAGTGTGCTAATTGTGTCCAAATTGAAGTTCATTCATTTTGTGCACTCTTTGTGACTACGCCAAAGCAAAGGGTCAAGTCACACTTGGAAAAGAAGTAGTTGTGATGCCGGTTAGCTTTGGATTGACTTCTGTTGCTGACAGCAATGCTGACCTGCATTACATATTACACGTGTATCTGTATCTAATTAACTGATGTAAATTGTGCATGACTCATAATATGCATTATTAACTATACATATGTATATTACATTCGAAAAACCGATACAAATTTTGCTTGTGTTACATGTAATGTTAATGACTTTTTCGTTGTTCCAGGATGTCAGCTACGGAAACTACAATCTCACTGTTGTTAGCAGCTTCGTTATGTGCATCATGGATTTTTTACGAAAATCCTGCTTTAGTCGAACATCCGGTGATGGAGTCTATCGTGGAATCTACTCGTGGAATTTTGAGATTAGTCCCGGATTCTTTTCGAAAACGATTTTCATTCTCTGCCGACCTAATTAGCTGGAACACATACGAGCATTCCAGAGAAACAGTACAAATCTTCGCATTTTCAGCAGCATTTTTGACTGTGGTAAGATATTTTGATGCTCTATCATGGCCATTTAGCAAGTACTTCCAGTGCTGATGAATTGGTGAAAAAATCTTGATTTTGACCATTTGATTTGTTAGGCCATTATACTGTGGCATATGTTCAGGATGACACCGAAGAAAGTCGATGGATCCCGGAATAAGACGTCAAAATCATACAATGAATCTACCAGCTTCATCGATGACGACTATTCTAGTTTAGATGAGGATGAGTTACACGAGCACACATCCTCTGACCATGGATCACGACGTACCCCCTACGAGCGTCCTGCGGTTCGGATGAAATCTTCAAATGTGAACCAACGTGTGTACGCCATCGACTGTGAGATGTGTGATGTTGAGGATGCTAGAACAGAAAGGAATTTTAAGTTTCCGATCCGAGTGGCAATTGTTAACGAAGATTTGGAAGTGGAATACTGTCAGTACATCTGTCCTAGTTCTAGGTACATTATTGTGGACGACTTATCCAGGATTCATGGGATAACTGAACCAACATTTAGGAAATACGGTAATTAAAATATAAACACATGTGCGCGTTTTGACTATATGTATATTATGTTTTGCGTGAAAACAACATTAATTGTCTTTGCATGTATTAACAACAGGAATTCCGTTTGCTCAAGCACAACAAGACGTACTAGAGTTGGTGTATGGTCACATCACCACAGGGCATGATTTGCAACACGATTTCAAAGCTTTAGGTATTCAGCACGAAATTTCGAGTTTAAATATTCGTGACACTGCGTGGACCAGGTTTGTTGCAGTCATAAATATAATATCATTCTTCAAACTTTTTGATGTGCGTGAAAACAATATTAAGTGTATACTGTTATGTGGTTAACTCTGTTTAGAATGTTTATGACCCGCTATAAAACTGGATTCCGTCCTCGCAAATTAGTGCAACTAGCAAGAGACCATTTAGGTATTAAAATGAGAACTACAGGACTACATGACCCAGTAAGACTCAAAACATTTAACATACTATTGGATCCGAAGATTGGTATTAAGCAATAATGACTAAATAATACATATTGTTAATCTTACAAATTGTATCTTTCAGGTTGAAGATGCTGAAGTCAGTATGCGCTTATTTAAGAAATATCGGCATTTGGACTGGGTAGTTGTCGAGCCATCTCAAATGTATTGATGCATTCATCGTTAATGCTTGCACAATACATTTTGTAGAAATTCGCAGTTAATCATACTTGGCACTGAGTACTCACTGATAATCCACAAATAAATTAAAATGTGATTATTGCAGTAGTTGTAAGATTTGTAACCTGTGTATTGTCAATAAAAATTACTCACGTAGTATTTATAAACAACTATACGAATGGTGCTGTATAGTGATAAAGTATAGTGTCATTATGTCACAATTTCAGTATAATTTTTGTTTTTAATTACCTCTCCCGTTAAACTGTGTTCGCCGCATTATTGTATTAGCGATTTATGTTTCGCTGAAATCGTATGTAAATTTTAAATGTGCCTCAAGACAAGTAGAAAATATGCAACGAGTAACGATAGCAGTTCTTGCTGTGTTTGCTGAGTTTGGAGATATTTAAATGTAATACATAATTACTTGGTTTGTATTTCAGAAAAAGCGCTTGCTTATCTGTGCCAAGTTGTCCAGGTTTTTGTTAGAATGTGTTCAAATGTCAAGTTTTCAGCCTTTGAGCGTCCACTCAACGCTTCAAGATATGGCTCAATGCTTATGAAAGAATAATCGCCAACCAACAACCAACACATGCGTAAGATAAATAGAAAATATCCCGGTTCGTTATTTTCAACAACCCTGAACGCTGGAACCGCAGACACTGACAGAAATAAAAGAATACTGAAGTAAATAGCGTATAATTGCAATAATTACTTTGCGTTGAAAATCGTTTGCCATATATATTCTGAATGTTTGTTTTTGGAATAAATTTTGTTAAAATTGCCAAACGTCCAAATTGAACAAGGAAAATAATATAGTAATTTTAGTTTCTGCGTTCTGGTACTCCAAAGCATTCAGACTGCAAAATCTGAAATGAAAAGGCTTAGATGTGCTTTATGAGCTGGCATCCATCCACTTCTAACTTCTTCAAGGAGCACTTGGAAGGACGGCACAAACGGCTGTGTATATCTGCATTTTTGCCTGATGAAATCCAAGGGTGATTGCTGATTTGAGCTCTTCCAAAGACCTTTGGTATAACACTGGGTTTTTTAAACTTAGTGTTTTACCTATACCCCCGCAGAAAAGATCGCAGGGCGCTAAATTTAGACTTTTGGGGGTCACTGGAAAGTGGAAAGGACCACCACGCCCTAATCACATGCGAAGGAATTTTAGCACGAGCCGGAAGCGAAAATCAGTTAAAAACCCCCGAAAAGTACTGAGGATCTCGTGACAAGTGACAACCAAGGTTTTCGAGTTTTTGGCATATCCCTATCCCTATGCATTATTGCTTGCTGCTTCAGTGTTCCTTGCATGTCCACCTCGGCGTGATATGAATGATGATATCACCCACACTCCCGTATGTTAACATACCTAATAATTTTTCTCACGTTTCCCCGTTAAGAACTTCAATACAGATGACGATGAAATGTCTTGGATGAGTTACCAATGATGAAAGACTCATGCCTTGTTTTTTTGAATGATATAACGCTCATTTTTGCATGACGCCGTAAAGCAAAGTTACAGTTAAAAACTCGCTGCGTTTGGGATCATGAATTGGCAAATAGCTACAAGGAAAAAATAAGGGCATCACAAATCTCAGCTCAGTTTATGTGCATACACAATGTGTTAGAATACGCTTTATATAATTTATTAAAACAATTGCGCAAACACTTTTGTACCATTTTATGCTTAATCTGTACATTAGTTGATCACATACATACATACAGACATACCTCGAACCGTATATTTTAATTGTTTTTTTCCGGATTAGTTTTTCTTACAATTGCTTTATTTCTGCTTCAACAAATAGTCTGATTTCCCACCAGTCTTCTTTACCAGTCTTAAATGACTAATAACAATGGAATGATCCACGGCCTTGCACATGTCGTATATGGTGAGGGCAGCGACGGCGGCCGCTGTCAAAGCTTCCATTTCTACCCCAGTCATGGACGTTGTTTTGGCCACCGTCACGACTCGAATGGATTGTGTTTGGTCATCCAAAGAAAGTCTCACGTCAACTTTATTGAGAGGAAGGGGATGACATAATGGGATTAAATTGGACGTCTGCTTCGCCCCGAGAATCCCTGCCACTTGGGCAACGGTGAGGACATCGCCTTTTTTCAGCTTGTTATCCACCACCGCCTGGAATGCCTCGGAACTGAGATGAACAAAGGCTTCCGCCGTTGCCTCCCGCAACGTCGGAGTCTTGTCGCTCACGTCCACCATCCGGATTTTCCCATGGACGTCTACGTGACTCAGTTCATTGACCGGGGATGAGGAGGATGATGAGATGGGTGGGCTGGAGGAGGAGGAGGAGGACGAGGACGAAGTTGATGTGGAGGAGGAGGACGAATGAGATGAAGTTTGCTCATCTTGATTACGTGTATGATCTCGGGAAATTTGTGTTGTGGAAAAATAATGACATGGTATTTGCTGGGGCAAATTGAAATTTTCTCCCAGGATTCCAGCGGGATTGAAAGGACGAAGAAGATGAGGAAGCCCCTCCACTATCCTCTTACTAGAGTGTTGGAAGACCTGGGGAATTGTGTGCGGGGAGAGCCAAATGGGTATTGAATTTTTCATTAACTCTCCTCTCTCATTCCTTTGCGAATGTTTTTGAATCTTTAATTTCCTTTGAATTTTGTAAGGGTTGAAGTTGAAAATACACACTGTTGCTGCTGGTTTCGAATTACCTACGTAAAAAAAGCAAATATAGAACGTATATATGTATATATACACACACATACGCACACGTAATGAAGTACCACAGTCATGCAATAAGGGCAGGTACATATGTATGTACATTAGTTAGGTACACAGCAACAAAATTGCGCTTGGTTGCTACTACAAAGGAATTTTCCCGGGGAACTTCCGTAACACACATGCACATTTCCCTTTTATACATTTTTTATTGACAAGAGAAAACTCTGGAGGGAATAAAAAAAACGGGGATAATACATTATTTCGAACTAAAAGCATTTTCACTTTCCCCCAGAAAGGTAAACAGCTCCATGTTTGTACTACTGCTGCCTTTCGTCGTATTAAAGCCGAAAAAGAAAAACACCGCACATGGGCTTCATATTTTTACAGCTATTAGGACCCAACAATTTAGTAAGGGCAATGCAATATACTATAATGGGGTACGTAAGACCCATACATGTAAATATATAATGATATAAAACATGCTTCCACTACTATGCGGTGCTACAAAATGGGACCTTTAAACTTATTCCGTTGTAGTGGGCTACTATTTTCCGAAATGGATAGAAATCTAGACCTGCATCATTTTCCCTCATGGAATTACCCTTTCAAATACGACTATGTTCGTTCAACCTAAAGAGAAAATCAGCAAATACCAAACTTCCTTTTTCTCCAACTTTCTCATTTTTTAGTTTTCAGAAAAATCCCATAGTAAAACGTGGTTTCCAAACTTACAACTCGAAGGACACGATCATATTTGACTTTCAGCTACTGACGCTCACACATGTACTATGAACTTTTATGCCCATACACACAATAAAGAAAGGAACGAGAGTTCTAATAAGAGAAAGCAACGTACATTTCTAGTAAATCACCCACCGATTAAGATCATTGGTCGGTTCTCCATCTTGGCGAGGTTCATCATCCCTGAAAATAATAATGACCCAAAAAGCAAATTTTAGTAACTCCCTTTCAATGTCTGCATGGGGTGGTAAAAAGGACCATTATTTTATCCTAGATATGTACTACAACCAGCCTGTTATTACCCTTCCACTTTCTCCATTGTTATACAGCTGCAGAAATACAGCTGTCAATCGACATTGGGAGTCGTTGAGATGCCCTATTGTGCTGAAAGCCCTACAAACTTTAGTCCAAAGTAACAGGATTAACTGTATGGTCTTCCGTATAAGTCCGTAAAATCTGTCCTGCCTTTCTCTCAATGCGTCCGTCTGGTTGATTTTCTCACCGAAGACCGGAACTTTTGTTTTGAGATCAAAAGCATGGAATCAAATGGGGAGACGGGGACTTTGCCGCTTTTGTCCTCACACAAGTTCCGGGCAAAAACTATGTTTCTGTTTAATTATATGTTGTTGCACCTTATCTTGTGCAAGTCAAAGGGAAAGGAGAAACACAAGACCTTTTCCCATTGAATTTGGGCATGAGTATAACAAATAAAAAGGAAATCTTTTGAACGCTAGGGGAAATCTTTTTTGCACTCTTTGCAGGATTCGATCAAAGAAAACCTTTATGTACGTACTTAACTTGGCATACAATGTAAGTATACGCAATAAATATTTGAAATGGTTCATTTTTCTTTGCTACGTTCTCCGTGCTCGTCTTAAGCTTTTATAACTTTCTTCGTTCCCTGTAAGAAAAACCTTTCACTGGAGGAAACGTGTTCTTTTTTTCCCTATAGAAATATAATGTACAGATGAGTATAAAGAAGCTAAATCTCCAGAGTCTAGCAGCCATATGAAATAAGCAAAGAGAACTCATATTTCATCTTATTTTAAACTCATGAAGTGTGTATATATGTACATACGTGACTTAAGTGCTAGGAACGCACACTTCCGTACATATTTGACAGGGTCATGACTAGAATTTTATTTATATGATAACCTGAATTGACTTTCAAATATATTTTCCCCCTCCCATCCATATGCATTGGGAAAGCGATACATTTTTCTCTCTTACCCGCATGCTTGGCATGTTTCCGGGACACAGCTTGACCTATGACGGAGAGGAGATCTTCCTCCGTGGCGCCGTTCCTTATCAAATCCCTGGAAGAAAGACGATAACGTGTATAATTTGTTATGCAAACAACGTTTATTATGGCGCTGGATTCCATGTTAATTCCATGACTTTAATCATGGATATTTTCCTTCCCACTTTGATCTTATATCATGTACATATACAAAATACTCCGAAATAAATCTGTGCGGGGTTTCTTCCCGGAATTTATAATTAATCTGAAATAGAGTGGAAGATGTATGTATAATGTAAATCTATACCTCAAGGAAACTTCGGCATTGCCAAACAGACAAACTTTTAGATTCCCATCAGCCGTGATCCTCAAGCGATTGCATCCTCCGCAGAAATGATCGGACATGGACGTGATGAATCCCACTTTCCCCATATGACCCGGGACGAAGTACGCCTGTAGAAAAAGTAAGTGCAAGTTAATAAAAAATGATTCCAGAGAGTACATATATACATAAGTGGAAGTGAATAAATGGCTACTGATCAAATTGCCACTTCATATGCAAAGGAAGTGCGATTAAATTGATTTATGAGTCACTTATTTTCACTCGCTTTCCCCCTCTTTCACCGCGCACAGTCATGGACTCATGGACATGCATGAATGTTGAAGAATGATTATGGGATGCTAACAAAAGGGAACAGATCCACAAAAAATAGCAAAAAAAAAGTTGCAATACTTTGGAAGTATGATTAGGAGAGTCTTCTAGTTTCTGCAAATCTGGGAATCTCTCCCGGATCTTGGCAACCATGTCTTGGTAGGGGAACATTTTTGCAAGATCCCATTTATTTCCGGAGAACGGCATGTACTCGATAAACCTCACATCGATGTTTCGGTCTTTGGTGAGGCTGACAAAATCACAGATTTCTTCCTCATTCGTCCCTTTCATGACGACGCAGTTGAGCTTCAGCGTGTGTGTCTCATCACCCATGAGGTTGCTTGCCAGTTCCAGTCCCTTCCAAACTTTGTACCAGGCGCTGGGGGGTCTTCGGGAAATCTTCTCGAATTTACTCGGATTGAGACTGTCCATACTGATATTGATGTGGGTGACACCCGCCTTGAGCAGATCTGGAAGGAGGCGGGTGAGGAGGATCCCATTTGTGGTGATGCCGATGGACTCCAAATGCATGTCGGAAAGGTTACCTGTTCAACGGAACCTCGCATTAAGTACTGAAAAGTGGTACTGGAACGAATGTTCTTCACTATATAATCAGTATAGTGCATGAGCAAATTATGTCTATCATATTGCGTAAAAGTTTTTGCCAATATAAACAAAGACCATCGAAACTACCGTGGGTTCTATGGATCCTCCATTGACGTGAGTACAAAGGATACTATTATCCCGTAGAATTTGTTGAAAGTTTCACTTGGCTGAACAAATGATTTTGAACGGTCCACAAAATTCTATAGACCTCTAATGTACTGTATTTCTCCCACTCCCCGAAATTGTAGTTGGAGCGTGAGGAAGGAAAGAAAGCATGGAGCTTACTAATTATGGTGACGAGATCCTTTCGGAGAAGTGGTTCCCCTCCAGTGACGCGAACTTTATTTACGCCTTCTTTGACGAAGATCCGAGCTACTCGGGTGATTTCATCCGCTGACAGGAGCTTCGCCGTGGGAGTGAGCGGAACTCCTTCCTCAGGCATGCAATAGGTACCTGTGTCAATTAGAGCATTCTTAATTAACACACTTATGTATGTCCTCATAATGAGCAAGCAACAAAGGAAAAATATAGGGTACAAAAAAAATAGGGATAAAACTAAAACACAAAGGTAGCCAAAAAAACGACAAAAATCCACAAACGATTCGGAGAGAGCAAAGGAAACCGGAGATATTATGAAGCCGCGGAACCTTTACGTTTCAAGACATTTGGTAAGGTAGACCATACTATAATTATACATCATATCTAGAATAGCACATAATATAATAACCAAGGCTAGTTGAATGACAGTAAATGACGATGATTTCCTTCCTGGTACGTGCTCGTTCGAAAAAACCGTTGCCTTTCTTGTGCGTATTAGAAGACAGCAAATTTTCTCCAGTGTTGAAAGCCCTGATGCATTTGAAATCATACATTATGATGCAAATATAAAAATCTTTGGCTTCTCACAAACGAAAAAAAGTTCAAAAGGAATGTTTGAGCACGTTCGCTTTTATGAAATTCCATTTTAGATTCCAATTGTGTGTTAATAGCTTCTCCCACCCTTTCCAAGATCCACCTTCAAACATGATGACAAATACGATTGGAATTCAACTGATTTTCTACGCATATCATATCCGGCAGATTTCTACAACTACAAATATCATTCATAAAGACTCCATTTAGTATTCAATATGTTCTATTCTAAATTACTAAGTTGCGTGATAGCATGTCTTCTTTTCTAATGGATTTTAAACTCCCTGGCGGAATGGGCTTGATTTCAAAAGCTTAAGGAGCATGAAAAAACTATTCAAAATGTGCGGAAAAAATATTTGGCATTCACGTTTTGTTTTGATAGAAATGCTAGGAGGACGTGGATGAATTACAGAACAAGATGGAAATGTTGTCGCAAGACCTACATTATTAATTCGATGCACAAGCCACGACATGGATACAAATTTCAGAGCCGCCGCACATGGAAAATTATTTCGAGCAGAAATAGCTTTGCGTATATTTAATATTTATATTATATGCAAGAGTCACCTCCTCCTCCCTCAGCAAAATGTGACATTTCGCGATTTCGCCCATAAGAAACGCATTGTGCAAAATCTTAACCTCTCTCTCCCTCTGTCATATATAAGGGATTTTATATAGTAAGGAAAACAAAGAATAAAGCGAATAGAGTTTATACATAAAAAGTACCGTACATCTCAGATTGCACCGCTCGCTCACAGATATTCGTAAATAATTGTGTTGTCTCCCGAAGTTGTCGGTGAGGAAAGAGGAAAAGGGTAGAATTCCATCCGCATCTCCATGAGCCTTCAACTGGTTTCTTAATTTCTCCAGCCGAGTTCCCTCAACTTGTGGTTTGGCTGCCGAGAGTGTGGAAGGCGGAGAAGTTTTCGGCTCGCAGTGTGTCTCAGTCTGTACATGCAGAATTACAAAACAGCGGATGTGATTGGCAGGGAATTAAATTTCAGTTCTTATGCTACGTAGACACACACATTTTATGAGAAAAGTTGACTTTTTTATCGTCCTTCTTACAGTCTTATAGTATAGAGGAATTCGTATCATTTCAGACTCAATACGACTTATAGATAATGTTCACGCTGAAATGAAAAAAAAAAGTTTTCTCCAAGAGGGAATTTTATTCTCGAAACCAATACCAATTTGGGATTTAAGGAAATGCTTATTAACTTTCTTCCAATTACTTTTCACTGGAGAAAGCCGTACTTTCGTCTCCGCTCTCCATTCCTTCATTACGCCGATGGGATATAAACTTTTTTACGATGTTTAATAATGTGTTGCAGAGTTTCGAGAAAAGAGTTTTTTGGCGCATTGGCGAGATTCTAATCCGCAGATTCTTCTTTATTTCTTCTTGGTCATGATTGCTGCTTCTAGGGTGAGTGTCGAGGTTGTGGCAGAATGTAACAGTCATTAGAAAATGCTTGCCTTTGGAACTAAATGCACTTATTGGAAGTGTGCCCATAAAGTTTACTTCCTTATTTAATGTACAACTTGAGACAAATCATCCGTCTTTGCTTCTACAAATTACATCTCCAGAATTAGTGATTTTGAATGAAAGCAAAAAAAAAGTCCTTTTGTTACACTTAAATCAGAAGAAACAAGTTATGACTGGAAATATTATGGGTTGAAGAAAAATTCCAACATTTTTGTGGAGAGGAATTTTTCTCGTTGGATCGGACTGGAGAGAAATTTGCGAATGGCGAGGAAGAATAACGAACGCCGTGACTTGATCTACACGTCAAAGTTATACAAACAATTTATTTCTAGGAAGAAAAAGGCTGATAGCAAATGGCTAGCAGTTATAAGTCATGATTTCGGCATAATAATATACATACATACTCAATCATAATAAGGTAATAGCTGCCTCTTTCGAAGAACTCCTCGTCTTGAATGGACTCCGTGAAAAATCATCAAATGTGTGCAGAGTCAGATGTCGTATTTGTGCACGCAATAATGCAGACACAAACAAAAGGAACAAGTTGTTGAAGCGAATACCCTCAAGCAATAAAAATTTTCGTGTTTGTGTAAACAATTTGAAATGAAATAAATACGACCTCCACAAACAAACACAAGTTTTCTTTAGTCATTTTATCCTTTTTATAGCTTCACAGACGTATCTAACCGACGAGTTTTTTCCCTTGCGTCATATCGATTACGCTCTTTTGACAAATTGGTTCTAAATCCCGAGATTTGCTCTCACTTTTCTTCCTTGCTAGCTCGTTCTCATTCACAATTCATGGGTGATTCCCACGGTTTTACAACTTTCTCCTCTATCTTCTTTTGTATCTTGGTCGATCTCATGTCTTCGTCCTTTCTTTTTCCTTTATTTTTATTCCTCCGTTCCATCTCTCTATATTCTGCTCTTCTCGGTCCTCTCTTCGCTCTCCGCTGTCTCAGTTCGCTCCCCTCCTTCTTTTTTGCTTCTCTCAGTCTCTGTCCTTTCTTTTATTTCTACCTGTATTTCAGTCCTCTCTTATTCTCTCTCTGTCCGTTCATCTCTCTCTTCTTCTGTCCGTTCATCTCTCTCTTCCTCCGTCCTTTCATCTCTCTCTCTCACTTTCAGTCATTTCTTCTCGCTATCTTTGCTTTTCTCTTTCTGTGTCATCTCTCTTGTTACCGTCTCCTTTTGTCGCACTTTCCCTGTCATTTACACAGCTTTGTCTTTTATTCTACTTTTCTGATTTCGCTTGTTGTATGTCTCTCTTACACTGTCTTTTTCTACTTTCTTCTCTCTCTTCCTCCATCATATACTCTTTTTTGTCGCTTTCTCTGTTTCTTCATCCGTGCCTCTCTTTTTTGCTGATCTTCTGCCTTTTCTTTCTCTCGAACTTTTTCCTTCTGCTTCCCCGAAATGCATACACTAATATGTTTATCTCCCTTACAACCCCTTTCCCCTTCTTGCTCACAAATACTTCCACTACACAGATAAAGTGTTCACACCAACATTTGTTACACAGTTGCTCGTTGGCAGTTCTCCCTGTAAAAAAACCTGGAGGAGTTTTTAAACCCCGGAACTTTCTCCCTAATGCCTCTCCATGCCTCCTGGAACGCGTGAGGGAAGATAAGGGAATGTGATAGGAGCAGGTATTAACGCCAAATAAATATGTTACTCCACTGGAAATTTGCACACTCCAAGGGATATTATTTTCCCATGGAAGCTCCAATGCACCTCCTGGCAACATTTCCCTGTTCCAAAATCACTATCTACAGCCAAAAGTACTACGTATGTTTGCAATAAGTATATATAGATATAGAGTGAAGACTAAACTCTATATTATGTAAACGACGCTTCTTCAATCTCAATCGTGAAGATAAGGGCATAATAAGACAAGTTTATGCGTTAAAAGTTGAAGGCACAAATCCCCTGGAGTCTTGTCTCCAGTGCAGGAGTAACTACTGTAAATTTGAATTTTTTTCTTCAAAAAACTCCCAAAAGTTTGGAACCAGAAGCTTTTGGCGTATGTTTCTGAGACGTAGGAAAAAAAAACTTTCCGGGTACAAACTTACGCTTGAATCTCCTTACACTGTTTGGTTTGGTTTCACCTGGAATGTAAAATAAACTACCTATCCGTAGAGATGCGTGTAGCTCCTGGGATCATGGGGAAAGGGTATGGACCTCAGAGGAGAATGCCCTGTGCTTTGAAAACGGAACCGATGAGACAGGGAGAAAGCATGTGCACAACGGGGAATAGAGTGTGTTGTGGGAGCTTACAAAGGAGAAGATGCTTTTCCCATCTCAACATGCTAAAAAGGAGTAAATGGTGAAAGTATTCCGATCTCTTTTGAACTAACTTTCTCCCTTTCTCTGTCCCTTGAACTTTCCTTCTGGTTTGGTCCCTTTCCCCAATTCATTCTTTCTACTTCTCCATTCTCGAGCTCTATATATACAAAACTCTTATGACCATCCGCTCTTTTCCTAAATCCTCCTACCAACACAATCATTTCTTCCGTCTGCAATTTGGCTCTGTGTCTCATGTCACATATTCCTCGGATTATTTTCTCTTTTCTCATCGCTGCGGCTTTATAAATACTTTATTCCGCTCCCCTCTTCAATGTTTAATACATTTATATGTTATTTTCGACCTCAGCATTTATTTAGGTACCTAATTTCTCAGTTGTATATTTTCAATTTTTCTTCATATCAACCTCTTATGCTTTTCTCCTTTCGTTACTATTTCTCTCTTGATTTTTCCATTTGTGTCTTTCTCCTTTCTGTTTAGCTTTTTCTTTCTTTCTATTCTTTCCTTTCACCATTTTGCTTTACTGCTTTGTATCATTTTCTCCTGTTTGTCTCTTATTCTCCTGTTTGTCTCTTATTCTAATGTTTGTCTCTTATTCTCCTGTTTGTCTCTTATTCTCCTGTTTGTCTCTTATTCTCTTTTTCTCCTCTTTTTCTCTTATTCTCCTCTTTTTTTCTCTTATTATTCTCTTCAGTTTTATCTCTTATTCTTCTCTTCAGTTTTATCTCTTATTCTCCTATTCTTTTTTTTCTCCAATTCTCCTCTTCTTTTTTTTCCAATTCTCCTCTTCTTTTTTTTCCAATTCTCCTCTTCTTTTTTTTCCAATTCTCCTCTTCTTTTTTATCTCCTCATCTTCATTTTATCTTTTTCTCCTCTTCTTTGTCTATTTTTTCGTTTTCTCCTCTTCTTTGTCTATTTTTTCGTTTTCTCCTCTTCTTTGTCTCCTTTTTCCTTTTCTCCTCTTCTTTGTCTATTTTTTCGTTTTCTCCCTTCTTCTCCTTTTTTCGCTTTTCTCTTGTTCCTTGTGTCCTTTCTTCGTTTTTTGCCTATCCTCTCTACTCTTCCTCCTGTCTTCTTGTTTTTTTTTCTCCTGCTATCTTTGTCCCTGCTTTCAATTATTTTTTAGCTTTCTCCGTGTTTCTATTTTCTTGCATTCTCCTTTTCCCTACTTTCTTCCCTTTCTCTTTTTGTATGTTTTCTCTTCGTATTCTTTCTTCGCCCTTCTCTCCCATTCCACAGAATTCACGCCCGTTTGCTTTTCCCCTTTTTTCGATACTTCTCTGTCCTCTCTCCATCGCTTTAAATCTCCATTGAACAATTCCCTGAACTCTCTCTCTCTCTCTTTTGTTCCCGTTTTAATCTCCACCTTGATCTCTCATGCAGTCCCTATCTCCCTTTTGCAAGAGCTTAGTTTTTTGTTGTTGTTATTTTATCCCCAGACCCTGTAATCCTCTTGCCCACCTTTCTCCCCCTCGTGTCATTCCCTCTCCTGTCTCAATCTCTCACTCTGTCCTTTCCCCCTTTGTTTTCTTTTCACACCGTTCGCCCCGAAAAGTCGGGGTTGACATTATAGTGAAGCATGTAGTTGGTATACTTATGAACATGAAAAGGTTCGGATGGCTCTCGATCACTTGGCGGTTTGTGTGCTATGGAGATTCAGATGAAATACTCCTTTATTTTATATAATAATATAGATTTTATACATTGTTTTTCTATATATGTATACTTTCACTTGAAAGCAAGGAAGGTTTACATAAAAAGGGAAGAAGAGCATGTGTATATGTTATATGATTGGGAATGGGGAGAAAGCAGTGAAAGCAAGAAAAGAGCATGTCGGGAGGCTTTTCCCTCTCATATCGTCTCCAGCCAGCCTTTGGACTACTGCAGAGGCAGCCTTTCTATAAGCCTTTTTGGCTCTCCTTTTTTCATTTACGAAGCGTCGGCTGCGGGAGAGAGTCAGTCCCCACATCTGCTCTGGCTTAAATCAGGGGATGCAGATTTTTTTTATAACCGAAAAATATCAACATTTAATTTAATTTAAATATTTAGTTTTACTTCTACCGATTCCTCGAAATAATCAACAGTAATAGTGTACCTTGACAGTTCTGAAAGACAGAATTTGTTCAAGACCGTATTTCCCTATCATATCCGTGGGCCTAATTTGTTCGTGAAAGTCTGTTAAATACCTCATTTTGCATAAAATTTGAAACAATGTGATTTTGTTCAGTATTTTCATTAAAGTATTCGGTGAAATAAGCGTGATCTTAGTGTAGAAACTGAATCTCAGTTGAAGGAAGTTAACTTTGATCGGCTGTACTACAAGTAACTTGAAAAACGCGTAATACTGTTCAGCTTTGAGTAACTTTAACAAATTAATATTAATTAAGGACCGTTTTCATTAACAGAGAAACTAATTGGTCTACGAGTATCCGCGAGATGGGGGAAAAGCACGGGATTTTAATTAATTTTTTGCGTGTCTATATGGATTTTTACTAACCATTGTGTGAAGTGCTTTTTTTTTTGGAATCTTGACAACGCCAAAAATTCCTCTGTGGTTCGCTTTTGTCATGTAATATACATTCTACTTTAAATAACATACTTACTTGAATCGGTGTATAATCGATTTAATAAGTAGTTGGTGTGACTCATAATGTGGCCTGGTTCTAAGAATGTGTTAAATAATTAATGGTAAAGAAACATTCCTTGGGTAGTGCAATTGAGCAATACAAGTTCGCGGTTTCAAAAATTGCAAAAAGTTTTAAGATTTCGCCATCAATTTGCCCGGTCAGTATTACAAAAGCAAAGGATTTGTGAACTTCATTCAGGACATTTCAATTGCAATCGACGAAGCGGGCCCAGAGACAAAAGTAAACGCGGTTACTAAAATTCCTGGTTTATATACAGCGCATAGCGCATCCGTTTTCGTAACCTGGCCAAGATTAGAAACTTGACTGCGGAGTTTTTCTTTTAACCTTGAAGGCAATTGTACGGGTAAGTTGTTTCTATTTTTACTTTTTCAGTTTCCGCTATTTGACAAGGTGATGCAAAAGAATTTCATTCTGTATATGTAACACAATTAGAAATAGTTTGTATCAACTTTGGGATCAGTCCGACATTCTTTGTTGGCACGATGAGTCCCTTGGAGAATCACGACCTCATTTACTTGGGTCAATATTTAAGTTCTTGCATTGTGTAAAGGCAAATGGTGTAGTTTATGTAACATGGATATACCGCAGCGAGGATTAACTATAGATACAGTTGATTGAGTTGATGTTTGGTTTGAACAAATGAATCGTTATATGTATTATACTGACCTTTGAAAAATCACGCTGGTTTACATGCTTCACACCCCAAAGTTTAAATTGATTGCTCAGTAGCCTTGACTGAGACTGAGATCTCCATAAAGTTTGCGAGAAGCTCATGTTTGTTTTGGTTGACGAGTTTCCAAAAGAACAAATATTAACTTTACCAACTTTTATAGTGTCAGCAGGGTAAAGATAATGGTCTAACTAGGTAGGATCTGGTAAAGTTCGCCGCAGATTTTGTCTTTTGACTGGCAGGTTTACAATTACTTTAGCACAAAGTTGGGTCACTCTGTCGAAAATACATCCTCTGCTGGATGTATCCGCACGTTGTTCAAAATACGCTAAAGGTTTTGCTGGTTTATGTGGATTATTCAGGTAATAATTTTTCCTCCTACACTCTTTAGGAGTAATTCCAGGTTATTTACTGCAGATTTAGTGATTAGAACACTTGTTTTTAAAGTTGTACCATGATATCAGCGTGTGTAGCACTTTCTGGAACTCTGAAGACTAGAACATGGATAGACCTTCTGTGAAAGATTTGTCCTTTCCCGGAACAGTTTGCAAAACTATTTCTAAACAGTGACAGCCAAAGAATTTGAAGGTATATCTTCAAATTAATAACAGCACCAAAATTAGTCGTAATAACTGGAACTTCGTTAAGTGAATAGCAGCTGCCACTGCAGATTTAATATATTCAATATCTTGCCCACACAGAAAAACTGAGACTATTAAGCGCTTCGGTCCTAAAGCTCATTTAAAACCTTGTTCAAGCTTATTAACGTTGATCGGTATCACGTTAACTTTAAGTACAACCATTTAGATAAAAGCATGTTGAATATTGTGAGCACGTGAGAAATTACGATGTATTGCTCAGTAACACATTTTCACCTCCTTGATTGGCACATGTAACTCATGGAAAAATGTTGAATCTGATGATTGTCTGAATCTTTGCAAGGTCAGATGAAACAAATGTGTAATTATATACTGTATTTTTACAAAAGAGATTGCCGTCACTGTTGTCTAAAGCACCCTCCAGAAATATTCCATGGTCTATACTGAATTCATTTGAAGAGGCTTTTATTATGTGATATGGTGCAATCACTCTCACCGCAGGACAAAATGGGACAAACCAATAATGGTCGATGACATTTGAATAAAACATTCAGTAGGTAAATTCAGAATGCTGATCGAAACTTATGCATAAAGTTAGTAATACTTTTATTATATCCTTATATCCCTGTACATATGATATTTTATATAATAATTAATAATATTTCAATGTATGTGTATGCGATCAGTGAGTGCAGATAAATGTAGCTGCCACAGCTACTCCCTTTATGGATTTACCTTGTCATTGTCACGTCCATCCAGTGGTTCCTCTGTGGAAGAATAACAAGAGAGTGTGAGAAAATACAATATGACACGTTTTTGTCAGGATAATGGAATTATATACAGATAATAGTATGTAGAAAAAGTAGTTGATAAAAGCCGATATTCCTGAATTTTTCACACGGTTCATTCATAGTGCGTGATGAGGCATCTGAGCCGAGTGTGTTCTTTTTGGAAGGGAAAGGGTTGTATATTATTACTTTAATAAATGACCTTGCACACCTGCATTTCATTGGACTGTGTAGTTTGTTTGGGGGAAGCATGAAATTTTGTATGTCTTCCCGATTCCCACAACCAAAACACATGGGAATCCATCGGCTGTTGGCATTTAATGTATTACACACAAAATATTTTTACTACGTGCACGGTGCACACATATGCAGCAAATCATTTGTTCGATTCATGATTTGCTATGTGTGCAAAAAATTATAGAGGAAGTGATAGGGTTACGGAGAGAGGGACAGTAATCACGTCTGGATGGACAATGAGGAAGTGCTGTATAAAGGACATTTAAATCATTTCCTTGTGCATTCTGTGTTCACGCGCCTTTAACTATGGACTGTCGTCATTGTTTTTTTAAAATAAAGTTTGTTTTCAAAAAAGTAAATCAGAGTGAAAGTGTGAGTGCAAAAAAGTTGTATTAAGAAAATCGAACGTATGTGTATAAAGAAAAAAATTGTTTTGGTTCCTACGTTCCTGCTTAAGTATGGAAATTTAGGCATGTGTTGTGTAGTGTGTATAGCTAATGAAAAAAAATTGAAACCAGTTAATTGTGTATATAGAAATAGGAATGTGCAGTATTGGTAAGTGAAAGTGTGGCGTACCATACATATTTGCAAAGTAAAAGATTAACAAGTTATGTTTGCGTTGTGGTAAATGATAAATTATACATATACATTCAGCCAGGTAATCTGTCAGTCAAAAACTTTTGACATGCGATGTACGCGAACCAACTCTTACAAGATAATATATACAATATTTTATTTATTTTTGTAACGAACAAAATGTAAGATCATACAAATTCTTTGATGGTTGCGAACAGAAATGTAACATTATTTTCATTTTATTTCAGTCGTACAAAGAAATTTTGTGGGTCTGTCGTGATACGGCCAAACAAACGCGGCGGAGAGGATGCAAGTGGGACGATTTTGCGAATTGTTACATAAAAATTCAAAAGTGCAGGATAACAAAGTTTTTGATACTCTCGCTTTTGTCTTTTTCCCATCGGGATTTGTGTGTACACTGGAGGAAATCTCTAATAAGACTGACAGCCATGAAAATATCAAAAAATCGTCCAGAAACTACTCTGACAACTTCCAGAAGAAAAATTCGGATGTGCTGGAATACCTCTTGCGTATTACTAGTTTACGTGATTGTTTCTTCGGAGATTAATTCATGTGAAGCATTACATTTGAAAGGAACTTGGGATTCAGATAGTTTCTTTCTCTTTCTCTCAAAGTTTGGCTTCCAGAAAACCGAAATCTTTGATAAGAATGGTACTCAAGGGTTTATATTTGGAAACATTAGTAATCCCTTTTATGTGGCGGAAGCGAGAATACCAGAGTCTTTTTTAAATTTTCTTATCAAATCTACCACAAGTAATCCTTCAAAAAGTACAAATGGTACGTCTTCAACTACAAATTCTTCCAAAAATGTAAACCTGGTGACTGCTGCCAGCAGCAATGGTACAGTTTCTTCAAGTAGTAGTAACAGGACTAGTGGTTCTAATACTAGTGTCACTACGACTCCAAAATCAATTTCGACCACAACGACAACTGCAATCACGAAGGCCCCGTACCACGGCGAGTATTCGTATCCTGGAACATTTGTTGTGTTGGATAAGGAGACTTTCGTTGATTTCTACCGTCATCGAAACAACCCGGACAAGGATGAAGCTTGCCGGCAGATGTTTGATCAGATCAAAAACGTTAATTACGATCAACGTTGTTTTCCGGATGGGAAAGTTAACCTTTTAAGGAGAATACCTTGCCCAAAGAATGGACTGTGCTTTGAGGATACTGTTCTTACTGATGTAGTCGTAGGCCATCAGTTCACATATGCCATTTCCGACAAAACACAGCCTAAGTAAGTAACAATACTTCACATTCCATGCAATTAAATCATGATAATTTAAAACCAATTCTTTCTACGTCGCATCTTACCAAGAAGAGCAATAATTACGTTATTTCAGGAATGTTTACAATAATAATATGGACTGTACTTTTATAGTTTGTTCATTTTTTGTGTATCTCCAGGTTTTGGTACGTCAGCTTAGTCGCTTGCTACCGGGACCTGAATTGCAGGTGGCGACATAGCAAAAATTACACTGCCGTTCAGTATGATATTTGGCTAGTCAACGGAAATCCGTACACGAAAGCTCAAAATCCCCTGGAATACCAGTTTTCATTTGATCGGCAGGTGAATTGTAATTTCATTTAAAATGGGCTGCCCTCTTATACAGACCGAAAATAATCATTCGGATCCCTGAATTTCGGCTCGACGGGTAGACCTGCACATATATTGTCCGCTTGGTTTTTTGTAATTTACTGTATGCAATCTTTCCTTCCTGATACGGTTTCATTATGGAGCTGTGGTCGATCGAAGATGATGATAAATTCAGACAAAATTTTACTGCATGTACAATTGTAAAATTGTGAGTGATGAGCGAGGTTCAAGTCATGTGGAAGAAAACAGTAATGATGTATGTATACATATATATATCAATATACTAAGAAAGGTGGTATTGTAGGAGACATGTAGAGAAAATACTCCACTTGCTATAGAAGCCTCATCTTGTTCTCTTCTCTTAATACTATTCAACTTTGGACTCGTATTCACTTCTTTCCGTCAAATTTAATCCTCTTACATAATAAATAGGGGCATATGCACCCCATTTCAAGAGTAATCGTTAGGAACTTCCTCTGATGAAATGAAGGAGCGAGGTAGTGTAAAAGAAGAAGAATGTATATTCGCTGAGCTCGTATAAACTTTTTAGGCATATTTATACCTGTGAAAGCCTTTCTCACGGAAGAGATGATAAAAGAAGATTCTTTCCTTGATGATATCTTTTCTTCCTTTCATGCTCTCTTCCTTTTTTACCCGTCTGTTCTTTTTGTATGACTCTCTGTATGCATTCGAATGTATTTCCGGGCAGGAGTTACGCTCCCGCTTTCTTCATGCCTCTTTTTTGAGCGAATACATAATATATTTCTCCCCAGTATTTGTTCAAGTCGCTAGCCGGAGAAAATGTAAATGTATTTTGACATGATGAGATAGACTCATTCACCTTGCTTTCTGTACATGGTCGTATTTCCTTCCTCATCCTTTTCGTCGTCTTCAAAGACTACTTTCATGTTCAATTTATTGTGAAGCTTTGTGTAGGTAAGAGTATGTACTTACGTAGCATGAGCTAGCTCATGCTTACACCTCGACCCATTCCGTAAAATGCTCGGAAGATACGTCACATAAGTTCTTTTGATGTTCTCATATTCTTTGTTTTTTCAGTGCATGTGTATATAGTATTTCGTATCTTCCCTTTTGTAACCCGACATTGAGCCGGACGAATACATAATTCGAATAGGATTTTTTGTTTAATATTTATGTATATGTTGGATGGCTTGGAATGATTTATTGGAAATGTGTACATGTACGTAAGGATGATTGCAATATAATTCTGGGTTATTTTTATGTGGAAATCTTACAGGACACGGTGGAAATTTATCTAGTCTTCTTTATATGTTACTTGGTGCTGGTTCCGCTTCAAGTACATGCCGTTCTTCGACAACGCCATATTCTTCCTCGTTTATTTACTGGCAGTATTGCACTGGAGTTAACAGCCGTTCTAAGCAATGTCATTCATAATTTGACGTTCTGCCTCGATGGAGTTGGGCACCCATCCTTGGCTGTGTTTGGTGATATTATGGATATTCTTGCCCGGGTAAGTTTCGTATGTCCCTGCTGGGGTATAGAGAGATTGGGTATGTAATTTTCGGATAGGGAAAGCAGGATCGTGTAACATTCTTTGGGGTAACGTCTGTTGCGGAGTAGAGTAGAATCTACGCATTCTGTAGTTTTGCTACAAATTATTAGACTAGGGAAAAGTGGCAGCCTTTTATGTATATTCGCACATATTCGAAAATTCTTGGAACACAGAATATACGTACTAGCTCACAGCTGTCAAACAGAAACAAATGGGAACAAGGAATATGAATTTGATTCGCAGTCGCCTCTAATTTGTCATCCGGGAGCCATACGTGTGAACTTCTAAAGATCGATTTTCTGACTACCACTGTGGCATAATTACCTATCGTTGATGCCGCTTAAATTGCATGGCAAATTAGAGAACCTACCTACTCAAATAGACGCATTTTCTATAGTGTCTTTGTTCAGTAGGGAAACTTATTTGGTCATAATGGGGAAGTCGGGAGCGAAAAAGTAAAAACTAGCTTTGATGTGGGGTGATAGCATGAAAGAAACCGGAATTCAGCGAATTAGAGCGGAATTGTGTCATTCTTTTGTTTGTAGATGAAAAAGATCTATTCTGCGAAAACCATTAATGTAGTAATGAGTTATTATTGTGCTTCAACTTTTGACGTGTATTATGTGATATATTCACAGGCAATTTTCATGCTCATTCTCCTTGTATTAGCCAAGGGATGGGCGGTTACTCGAACTGAGCTAACAAGCAAGCCATTCATCTTCGGCATTTGGGTACTTTATGGTGTCATCCATGTTCTTCTCTACGTCTGGAATCAGGTAAAAAAGTTAATTGCATGTTCCGGCTCATTTTCTACCTACAGTTTACTTGAAATGTTGTAATATCCAGACCTATCTATCTATCCAAACCTATCTAACTAACTACCCACTCGGTGAAAGTACTTTTAGAAAAAAAGCACGCAGAACTTTTTCCAGGAGAAGTGAAAAATGTAGTCTCCATTTTTCAGTTAAAGCTTCTGAGAAAACGGAAATCCCCAAGTAATTGCAGAAAAATTGTGTATGTGGTGTTAAGTCAATTTTTTTTGGATGGTAAATCTAGACTGAAGTGGACGTGATTGAAGATATTGATGAGTACCAGACGTGGCCCGGGTGGCTCATACTTATCCTCCGCACAATCATTATGATGTGGTTTGTGTACGAACTCAAGGATACAATGAATCATGAGCATCAACCCCATAAATTGAATTTCTTCCTTCACTTCGGAGCGGCAGCCCTGGTTTGGTTCATTTATCTTCCTATTGTGGCTCTTATTGCCCTCCAAGTGTCTCCATTGTGGCGCTCCAAGTTGCTCTTAGGTAAGCATGAAGGATAAGGATAAAGCTTTATAGCGAGTTATATGTATATTTCCTTGTTCTACCTTTCTCATTTCCTAATTTCGCGAATGAGTAATACTTTTGTTTTAATCCGCCTTTTCCTCCTCGAAATGTTTGGCTCCTTTTTAGCACGAGATAGAATGCGATTATATTTTACGATTTTATCCTATCGTGAGAATAGATTCGTGCATTAGAGACCCTACAGTCCGGTATCACCTGTAGATAGTTTGTGCATGCTTGCATGTGAGTAAGAAAGATACCAAATTCCAGATTGCCCTAGTCGTCAGTCGCGAATTCGAGGGAAAATAAGGGAAGATTTTGTGAACCATGATGATGAGAGGAAAAAGACGAGGGTTTCCCAGCATGCTGCGTCCTGATCCCCTGATGAGTTTTCTTATGTACATATGTGCACTTACACTTGTGTATACGGCATATACGTGTGCACATGCACATTTAGAGGACACCAGAACTAATCAGTGTAGTTGGTTTTGGTGATTTCGAAAGACAATTTGTCCAATTCGTGTTTCGAACTGATGAAGTGCTCAATGCTTGCGTGAACTTTGAAGTAGAAGAAGTTGCAACTTGTTTCCTGTACTATCTCGAGCACGATACATTATCATAAAGTTTTTGCTGGGGAAGAGATTGCTTTGGACACATCATGCGAAGAGAATACTTAGTTTTAGTTCGTAGCACAGTCTTGTTGAATTGTTAGTTTTTCTGTCCTTTTCCAGACTAATAATTTAAGTGTGTACTCTGTACACACCCTGTGTACTCAATGACTAATTTCATGATAGGGGAGTGTGCAACGTGGTACACCACGGATTTACAACCAGAAAATTCATCCTTTCATGCAGAAACCTATCTCTCTGTTTCACTCCGGCAAACTCCCCTGAAGTTTACGGAATCCTATGTTCATGTTTGGATTGTACTTGTCATATCATGTTTGTGTATTATGACTGTATTGTGTTTATACAGATATACATATGTAATGTATATACGTTGCTAGCAATTGAATTGAATTGGTTGTGTGTAAGTGTGTTAAAATAATAGACGCAATTATTTTTTGTAGGAATTACGTACTCTGCGGACTGCTTCGCATTTGCCGTCATGACTCATTTATTGTGGCCTACTCGAAGTCAACAATACTTCCTCCTCAAGACTTCCACGGCGGACACGTCTCTCACAGATGAGCTGGAAGAGTTTAATGAAGCCCCGCATGTGGTAAATCCATACGCAAGACGGTCAACTCATTGGTATCCTGTCAACTATTCCTTCCATGATGTGTCTTCACCTGAGGCCGTCTCTCTTACACACGCCAATAATCTTTCAAATCTGAGTAATGGCAATCATTCATATCCTGATGAGAAAGACATTGCGCCACTCATAGTTACTTAATAATTAGCAACGATACATTAGTGTAAGTCGACATTGTTGTTACAACATATAATTATAAAGAATTTCAGAGACATTTTAAACATTTACACTTGAAACATCATTTGTACGTTCGTAAGTAATAAGGATGTGTGTAGACCTCATGTTAAATATTAATAATGTTTCCATGCGTAGATGCGGAGTGATGCGGAAGAGAACATTGCTGTTTTTAATTGTTATAAGTACTTATTTACTGTTAATGTACTTGAAACTGTAGCTGCCACCATTTCAGAATGAAAGTGGATTCACGTGTGCGCCACAGCTACGTATGGTTCCAAATTCCAACCAATTCTTCGTTGCCAATATTAATAATTCAATAATTTATTAATTAATAGTAGTATAGTAATTGCACGATAATGTTTACGGTTTGTAGTGAACGAACAGAGACAAACGTAATGGAACGTTACTGTGTTATAGAAGAGAGGCCAACGGTTTTATATAGGCGAACAATAAATTAATGAACGTTTAGTATTTAGTTCGTGTTAGGTTGCTTAAGGATTTACCAATGTGTATGTAAACTGTTTATTCCCTTTTCCTCACAAATGTAGCTAACTGAGAAAATCAATTCGTCAAATTAAATTATTTTGCGTGTACGTTTACTTTTGATGGTAATCGTTGGGTGTATTATGTGTAGGGATTTGTAATTATTCTTGCTTTCGCTGGAGCAAATCTGCAGCAATTAATGTTTTACAGCAATATCATTGTCATTAACACATAACAACCTTTGCAAGAGTGTATTACTTGAACTCGTATGGATGCATCAAGCCCATGACAGTTCTGCATGTTTTATTTGTTTTAAGAAAGCTTCTCGTTTGGCAAAGAAAGCTTCCTGGTATGGCTGCAAGCTGGGAGTGCAATGGTCACGAATTTTCTTTAAATTAATGCCATCGTACAATTGGAATTTCACAATCCTTACTTCATCTAATGTGCCTATCACCCTCATCAATATACGCAGTATTAAGGTTATTAAAAATGTATACTTTACATAAAAAATGAACATACCTATACATTGTTTTACGTATGCAAGTGTGCATTCAATGATCACGTACAAATTCAATGTTCACTTGCACAAACTGTCTACATTTATTTTAGAATGTGTCACGGTACATACAAAAGTTGTACGTTGTCATTTGTCTCATGTGATGTGATTGCATTGCAACTATATGGCATTTCTTCTCCCTGTGAGAAGCGTATTCCCCAACAAAATCAACAAATTCATCGTGTAACAATTTTATAATGTATCTGTACACTATAGTTTAATTTTAACTTTTAACAATAGTATACAATATTTCATGCGATTTCTGAGCATCTTATTCCATGAATAAACAACAGAATAACGTTAACAAGTGTTACGCAACGTAACACTCAACAATCCTCCAAAATATGGCTGTTTGACAAAATGTTAAATCATGTTGTTACAAGTTACAACTTCAAATATGACGCCAAAAATACACCACAACAATAATGATAATAGGTTCCACCAGGGAATCTTCATTTAATTAACAAACATCCAAAGTTCCTTTGGCTTACACTCCCTATAAAATCCCAGTTCACATAAAACTTTAAAATGTATAGACACATCGGGGTTCTTTCTTTATATCGCTGACAAGACGACTATCAAAATAGTTGCTAAACGTTATGTTATTAATTCACATGTACTATATTGCTAGACTGCCTAATTTTGTCACATAATCTGACAACATTTATCATTTCTGCGATTTCTTCCGCAATTTGTGAACGTCTTTTTTCAGGAATAATCATTGATAACACACATATCTATATCTAAATACATATATTACATACATTTACACATTGTACAACAAGACATATGTACTAAGACGACACAGGACGAAACACCCAACACGTATTAAAGAATACTTTTCAATACATATTAACAAGTATTTATTATAGTCGGTGAGGTCGGAGTAGATTGAGAAAGTATTCATGGCACTTGGTATGGTTCACAAAGTGTAACAGGGCAGCAACAATGGGAATAGATATTGGTGAGTGTTGCAGTCAATTATTATTTAAGTAGGGGAACGTTGGACTGACCAGCATCTCGCAAGAGATTTTTAAATGGTTAGGTAATAGTGGTTACGTAATCAAAATTCATCATTACATGAGTTTACGCGTATAGTCTGACTTTCTAGTCACAGTTGCCCCAAACATTCGGCAAGTCTGGATAGCCAAAATTTTTCAGGGACATGCACCGGGAAGACAAGGGATTAACACCTTAGAGTACAACGCAAAAAATACATTTACGATTTACGCATAATATTACCATATAATTAACTTTCACCATATAAATAAAAATTCGTACAGCCGCAAAGGAATGTGAGACGAATATGTCCGTATTTGTATACATACATACTATATTATATACAATTGTCATTACAGTAAAAACGTTTCCTCAATGAACAACTTAAAAATCTCGTCTTTGAGTATAGCTGAACAACATCGACGAAGGATTAAAATACGTTCCATAATTAGCACATGCAAGTTCGTACTGATGTACCAAACGTAGCTACAATTCAATTCCACAAGGTAAACAGGTGTTTATAAAATAATATTTAAAGTATAACGACATTCAAGGGCTAGTCCCGACAAAAAATGTGTAGCTGTTTTCGAAATTTTTGTAAATACGAAAAGCGGAAATATAATAAGTTACTACACTTCTACTGTCCAGGGCCAAATACCCAGGTAAAAAATAAAATGAATAGTGAATACACAATTTAAGGAATACTGTAGTTGTACTTAAGTATGTACTTAATACCAACAATCTGACTGCCTAATGGTATCATCATAACATGGTAAGTATGTTAGACCGGAAATATGTATGTTAAATGTTAATACAACAAAGGACTGACTGAGTACTAAGGCTAACTTAGCGGCATTTTTGCAGAAATAGAAATATATAGAGTATTCAGCGCTAATATCACTCAACATTTCAACTTTAGGCCAACTACAATGGACGAATTAAACGTTAGGCGCTTGTTCTGTAGTTAAGTTAGTTTGCCGATCCTATATCCAATGACTACACTACACTTCCTCGTCTTCAGATCCAAAACTATGGTTATCTATGTATTTGTCTATAAGTATTAAAACAACGCGTTAATCCGTCACGAACAATAAATAATTTAAAGTTAGAATACGCAATGCGAAGCACAAGTCAGCTGCACGAAATTCTACTGATTAAAAACTAACCTAGGGTTAAAAGCTTGCAAACTCCAGTTTGAGGAATCCCAGTAAATTGGTTAGATAGGTACATGTAAACATAATACGATTCTTAATTTTCATCAGGGGCTTCTTTAAGGGCACGTGACAGTAAGAAGACAAACCAGAATTCACATTTATCAGGTAAAACAGACAAGGTCCTTCGGTTGGATGACTGACTAGTCTTGTAGGAAAATGGTGAAGGCAGGTTACAGGAAGCTGATATTTAATGGCCACCCTTCTTTTCCTTTTCAGCGTTTGTGGTAAGGAATAGAAGGGGAATCATGCCCAGGAGGCATCCTATTACAACCCCAAGGGCTCGACCCAAATTCGCAATCCAGCGTACTTTTCTGGAATTTTGTTGCTCTTCTGTAAGGACTGGATCCCTTAATCCAATTCTGTCGGCAAAATATTCCACGTACCAGGCAGAAGCTATTCCTGCTACATCTGATATGGTGTTGCCTAGAGCTGCGGCTGCCATCGTGGAAATGCCCAACATGGTTCCTATTGTCAGATCGATGTAATCACCCTGAAAGGATAAAAAAATTGAAATATGAAAATATTTAGGAATTAGGGAACTGTTCAGTGCACATCTTAACAAACCAAGTTGAATCCCAGCTTTTATTATTCTTTAAAAAAAAGAAAGCATCAAGTGGCTTCACAGGGCATACTAAAGGGATTTTGTCGTTACTATTATTTAAATTTACCAAATTAAGTACCTTAAAGTTGTAGATAGAATCAAAATTTAACACACAGTATTCATGCTCGTGCATTAGTCGAAAGTATTGATAAATGCAAAAAGTATAGAAGTAGAATTTATTACCGCCACAATCATGATGAGATTGTCGAGAAATCCAAAACCGACAAAAGGCAACGCATTTTTAAGACCCACTGAAAAACCGTCAGAAAAGATAGTGCTATTTTTCACAGCTAGTTAAATTACCCGTTAGCACATGCATTCATTCCGCGCTCTCGTCAACGCAAGCAAACCACGAGTGCATTAGGATTTCACAATAGGCAGTTTATAAGCACCTTTAATTGATACATCTGTGTCTGTAAAATCTGTATACTTTCGAAGGAAAATACAAAGAAAGTAAATTAATCGTGCGCCAATGAATCTTCATGAACGAACTCGTCTTTTTTTTAAAGAGATAAAATGATCAAGTTTTGTTGGTGTCTTGAGAGACCACAGTAAAAGCAGTACAAAAAGTGAAAGATACAAAAGTAATGTGCCTCAACAGTATAAAGCGTTCGAAGTTGAAATGTTTATACATATACACATGTTCAACTTTGTGTAACTACCGAATATGAGAAAGCTTTGGGACCGGTCGACCCACAGGAGAGAAAAATCGAAACTAACCAAAGCGATTTCATTCCAACTACACCAAATTTTCTTACGAGATTTAACTAGCTTACAATTTTTTATCGACACAAATTACGCTATACTTACACCGTTGCACCACATAAGTAACACCCACTCAAATCGGGTGAAACTTTCAATTTTTTCTTTCAATATTATATATCTAATAACTTTAGTAGCCTCTTTCCCGTTGGTTTTTCTATTCGCTTGTGCTTTTTTATTGTGTCTCTTTCCTTTTCGTTCTTTTTTGGCTCGAGAGAGAAAAAAGCAAGAAAGAAAAACAAGCAAGAAAAAAAAACAAATAAGAAAGAGATAAGAGATAAAAGAAAAGTACAAACGAATAGAAGGACCAACGAAAAAAGGTAGAAGAAAAAGGGCATAGAGCCGAATAAACTCGGAATAAACCCGGAATCACGAGGTCCGTGGGGTCCCAATACTTTGGTGAAAATATAGGGCATTCTGTGTGGAAAATAGTGTCATCGAAACTTTCACATTATGCTTTCACTATATTAAATTCCATACGAAAATTTGGAGTAGAAAGGATGAATTTGAAAGCATGTTTCGAAATTTCTTTTTTTTTCCAAACGTAAACAATAGTTCCACGTCGAATGCTTTGAATAGTTGGGGCACGCTACTTGTCAGAGAATAAATAAATCATTGTGATACATAATGTATTAAAGAGCCGACAAATATTTTGGAGAGAATAGTGACAGTGACAGCAAAACCAAATAATAAATAAGGTTACACGGCTAACTCACCTTGTAATAAATCCTTGGATGGTATGTCCGAAGACTTTGCCTTGGTCTCTGCGTAAAATAAGCGACACGTTAATAACAGCTCACGTATGTATTATGTATGTATACACATTTCAGTATCTGTATCATACTTTTGATCTTTAATAAAGCTATTTGCCGACTCACTGACCGGTACATGTGTGCGCTTATGCACAATGACTCAGACTAATTAAAACATAAACATACCTGAACTCTTATCGCTTAGCCACGAAGGGGCGATTTCTGTGAAAGTCCCTGTAGGATCTTCGGTTCCGCTGCGACCATGAACATGACTGGCAGACGGTCGTCCAAACCGGGACAAATAATGTGACTCACTCGCTAGTTCGTTCATGTACTTTTCTCTCATCACTTCAACATGAAGACTTTGGTAGATTAGCATCTTCTGATCATCAGTGAATTCTTTCAAAAATGTATCCACATTTTCTCGCGAGTTCAGATCCACTGGAATCTCCACAGGATGCAAAATTTTTGGCGTCGACGAAAAATTTCGACATCCAACAAATTGCTTCACGTTCAAGAAAATCGGATTTGATGTCTTGGATTGTGTGTACGTCCTGAACACGGTAAAAACACCCGACGTTGTCTGCCGAAAGGGACGATAGAGTAAATTCATGCAAGTAACGGGCGGCCTCATCCTCCAGCTAAAAACAAGAACAAAAATATGTAATTATTGTCACTCACAAACCAACATTATTACAGATGGTCACGGGTCACGGGTAACTTCACTATTAGTATAAAATTATTTCACTAACCTTAAATATTATTATTACAGAAACAACAGTCGGTTTATTACAAAATCAACACGAGGTATTTTGTCCGTAAACTAAGCTATCGCTGATAGTTCACATCTATACATTACTAAAATAGCTTAAAAGCTGAATCAATGACCAACGAAGCGGCAATTTACCTATATTTTACAACAAAAAGGGTAGTTTAATCCTTCTTTCAATACAAGATCCTGTGATATTAATAAGTATTAATTGCTCCAAATGATCATACTATCAGTCCAAAGGACTTCAAGTTGTACTTTACACAATTTTATCTTGATGCATGAACTAGGCACATGCACGGAGTCTGTTATTAGTATAATTGTTTATCTCCAAAATAGACAACTCTCAAGTAAAAGCCGCATTGTCAAATATAATCTATTATATGTATCTTCATTCTAGGTGTATCCGGCAAAGATAATTAGGTGTCGGATGTAATTCAAATACTTTCGCATAGGTAATGAGTAGGTACAGAAAATCTCTCTGCGGTTGCTATTTAAAATCCTGCTCTGATCCTCATGTACATGGATTATCAATTCGTTTGATTGACGAAATTGTTCGAACTACCTATGTGGAAAAGTCACAATCTTCCTTGTCAATACTTAAATTTTTTGTAACCTGCACAAATACCTACTTATCTAGATTACAAAATCTAAATTAAAGAACTCAGCAGACGAAATGACATTTATTTTGTACGCCTTTGCCAATCCAATTCCTGGTGTTTATTGTTTATCCTATGATCAGCCCATCCTAAGAAAAATTAAGCTGAAAAAAATAATAAACTGACACTTTTCACTACAAGTACATATTAACTACCTTATATTACACAAGACAATTGGTTGACCAAATACTTCCTCTACTGTTAGCAAGAATCAGCAATCGTCACCAATTTGAGTAAATAACAAGCAAAATACCAGGTACGTACCTTTTGTTACACGTGTTCCAGCTGAAAATGAGGTCAGGTAAGTTCCTAAATAATTCCTCGCACTTTCAGAATCGGTCTGAAGAGTTGATTAAAATAAAAAATTCATTCGGACACTCGACAGTTCCGACAAGCCCCGTCAAAAGTAGTGCTTTTTTTTGCAAAGGATAGTTTTTTCAAGGCTTTATGATGCAAAATATCTCCTACATGTATGTATACTGATTCTTTGCGTCACTAGTGTATACGTAACTACCCTAAAATAATCTCAGTACGTGTTGTAAATATTAATCCGAATTTTGCGGGTTGGTGCCAAAAATCTTGTGAAAAATGTGTAATGGTGTTTTTACCCCAAAAAAGAAAATTGTTCCCATCACATGCTAAAAACGCGAATAGAGGATAGAGAGCGAGATGGAAGGAAGAAATTACAGAAGAGGAAAAATAAAACCGAAAAAAAAAACACCTATATTTCGAAGTGGAATGTCCCCTGAAGAGGCTTTGCGCACCTTGACGCAAAAGGCTAGGTGTAATCAAATCAAGGATAGACACGGAGTAAACACCAAGGCAAAAAACAAGAATATACTGGCAAAAAAATGGGGAAAGGCAAAAGCTCATGTGTGCTGGGAAAGAGAAAATTCAGTCGGAGGGATAAGCTTTAAGTGTATTCGTCCCACCAAAAAACTTTTCCCTCACTTTCCCCCTTTAATTCCTATGCACAAAATGTATGTATTCACTTTCACAATGTTATTTTATGGACGGAGCAAGTTCAAAACTGGCGTTTGGGCAAAACCACGTGGGAGTGGGAGAAAGTAGACCATCAAGACGAATCATCCCAGCTCCCGGCGGAGGGCTTTCATCGGGCTTTGGGGATGACAAATTTCTTTTCCAGGAAAATTCTACCCGACACATACCTCCAGGCTGAAAACAGGAGACTTTTCGCAGCAACAGTTTTCAATTGTTTGCTGGAGCAGGAACAGAGGATAATCCCCAGTGACACATTTCTTACTTTGGGATAGGTAAATACACATGTATATCCAGAAAATTCACTTACAATAATGCATATACCTATACGTTCAGCCATATCTATTTCGAGAAGGATTATTTGGAGCTATAGTCGAAGTTGAGCCCATTATTCCAGAGTTGACACAGCGACCATTCTTATACCAGTGCTCCTAAAGGTGACAGCTTTCTTACAGGTGGTATAGTGTTTCCAAAGGTGGCTGTTTTTCTTCAGTCTGTACAGTGTCTAAAGGTGGCGGCTTTACTTCAGGCTGTATAGTTTCTAAAGGTGGTGACTTTCCTTCGGGATGTCTAAAGGTGGCTGTTTTGCTACAGGCTAGAGAGTTTCTAAAAGTGTGCTTTCGGTAAATCTGGGGATGACTCCTGGAGACGGAGTCTCTGGCAGTGACTTTTGTCAAGGAGTTTCTAAAGGTGACTTTTTTCCTTTAGGATGTAGGGTTTTCATAGTAGCTACTTCAAGATAGGTGTGACAGTTTTGTTTGTGCTTCTATAGGTGACAGTTTTTGCCTAGGTTGTATTTCTATTGGTGGCATCATTTGTTTAGCTAGTTGTGTTTCTATTGATGACAGTTTTTTGTATAGCCGGCTCTTTCTAAACATGACTTTGCATAGCTGATTCTGTTTCTAAAGTTAACTATTTTTGTATGTATAGGTGGTGTTGTGTTTGTAAAATGACACATTTTATAATGCTATATTGTTGTGTTTCAAGTGCAAAGGTGAGAATTTTTGCATAGGTATTAGTGGTTTGATTGTATTTTTAGAGGGGCAGTTTTCCTTTTCAGCTATGTGGTGGAACACACGTATGTATGTAGCTATTTTGTAAAAATACTGATATTGTAACCCCTTGGAGCAATATTATGGGAGCAATTGTCCCCTACTTGGTAATAGAATATTTCTTATTCAATATACTCAGGGTTTGCAGGGCAATATTTTAGGGTTGGCTAAATATTTCAGTCGTTCTGGCGCATGATCCTATACTACACAGACCAATAAAAAGGTGACCACATCGGTGATAAACCGAACCACAACTTCCCAGCATCCCAACTTTTGCCAAGTTCTCTCGTGAAAAAAAAAATGTTACTGCGTAAACTAATCCCAGTGGGAGAATGAGTTTCAATGTGTCATTTAGAATACATGTATTTAGTTTATTTATGTACATATACGTATTTATGCTCTACCACAAAAACTATACAGGCATGTGGATGAACTGCGAAGTACAGCGATTCACACCTTTGCAGATCAAGATCATATGCGTGTGTACATCTAACCGAATGACGACCCACATTTAGCTCAGGAGTAAACAGGTATTTCTCCAGGGCGTAATTATTACCAAATTAGGATCGTGCGTTGATGACCGCATTTTCCACGGAGTTTTCCCACACATTTACTGGCATGATTAAGAATAAGTAGTAAAGTACGTGAGAGTAAGATCACCGGGTCCAGACTTTTTTTTTCATTTCAATTTAAAAAAAACCTACGCGAAAACTACGTGTCAAAATCTACATAGTAATACCCTACACTCAATTCTATATTTGAGAGAGCATTATGTTACAAGAATGAGACGTGAGTGAGAGAGCAGAAAAAGCTGCGATACTATAAATTCGGAGAAGATACAGACGAGAGAAGGAGGAAAGATCGAGACGAGAGAAAAAAGCGAGACGAGAGAGAAAGCAAGGAGCAGATAAGAGAGAGAGAAAGAGCAGACGAGAGATAAAAAGACCGAGAGAGGCAAAACAGAGAGCGAGACAGAGAAACGGAGCGAAATGAGACACAAGAAAGGAGAATGAGTCGCAAGACAAGCGTGTCATTTTTATATTATATATTAATACATAGGTACATAATATGTATTATGTATGCAATTGATCAAATATGAAGATTTGTTCATGCACCAGAACTGGCACAAACTTTTATGATATTTGGTAAATGTTTGGGGCTTGGATCAGTGAGTGTGAGGAACAAAATTGCTTGGAAAACGCTGTTGTTACCACATGACCGTATTATGCATTATAAAAAGTAATTTGGCTAATTGGAGAGTGTGAGTTCGAGGTGTGATTGTCGTAGTCGTAGGAGAAGATTAAGTATTAAATAATATATAGATAGATACAATCAGTGTGTTCTACGATTTTAATGACAACGCGAAAGCACAGATACAATTGCGTAGTCTTGACGAAAATTAAGATTAATTACTGAGAATTATAGGCGATTATACGATACACTTTCGCTATGTATACATACATTTCTGGTATAGAAGAAGGTCAAAAATCGAGCTTTACACCGGCTGTTGAAACTTATTTAGGCACAGATTCAAGACATCCTAAATCGATTCTGAACGTGCGCGAGCAGACGGATAGACTACGTTAAGTCACGAACTCACGAATGGACTGAGTACTTTCTCTGAATCATAAAGTAGCAGCTTTCAGCAATAATGTAAGGAAAGATGTACATATTACACCTGGTATTGTGAAATCCGCCCAAGCCCCTGGCATATCTAGGGGAAGGATGAAGGAAACCCTGAAAAAAATTTTTTTTGGAAGGAAATCCTCCTCCCCCGGGAGGATTTGCAATGTTCACGCACGGATCGGCGTAATGTAATCACATCTAGGAAAAATGGGGTCAACTCCGAGGATAAACAAAAAATGCTTGTTTATACACCGGGAAAAACAGGGAAATCCAGAAGCTCATGTGTGATAGGAAATTCAAGCGAGGTAACGCCACTCGACAGACAACTTCTCCACTTTCTCCGTTGTTTCTGCAAGACTAAGCACAGACCCCATGGGCTTCGTATTTACCAAGTTACTATATTTGGGATGACATTTGACTCTTCCAGGAAAATCCTCCTTGTCTGCGTCTTCTTGCCATACAAACTATATACATCATGTACATACAAATTTCACCAATCCCTTTGGTGTGCTACATGTACTACCTGATGTGAAATAACATCTGTTGGCCCCTGCAGCCCAAACTACACCTACACATCATACGTACATAGGTCGTAGCTGGATCTGGATGTGCGAAGATTAGCAAGATAAAAGCACGTCAAAATGACACCATTGTCTTCTAATAGATCTAACCTACTTCAGCGTGATCAGAGATATGTGGTACATAATGTAACTAGGTATGCCTAATACGAGCATAATATTATACAAAAGTGGAAGGTAATATGAGGCTCTGGGCAAAACCGGAAAATTATTATTGCGGATGTTCCGTGTTTTTCGTCTTTATTAATTCAAATCTAATCACTGCTGTTCGTTCTACTAGATGTAAAAAAAATAAAGTATTGCTCCTCTCCCGCTAAATCCAACTACAGTTGCAAAATCTAAATGGCCATTCATCTTTTCTCATGAGTTCCTGAATGTTCGCAGCAAGCTGGCGTTGTAAATAATCATGAACGATTGGCTCCACCAACATCCTGAACTCATTCTGGGCTGCTTCTGGCATGTTATTCAAACTGATCCTATCACCCGTGATCTCCAACGCTTGTCGTGATTGATCTTGGTTGGGAGTGGAAGTAAATACTTGTGTTGCGTGTTGGGGAGTCACATTTGAATTTTGACAATTGGGGCTTTGAACTACGCTGCCGAATGGAATCATCGGATCCCTGGGAATGGGAGATAAGGGTCGGTCTTCGTACAGAAATCCTGCGGATTGCGAATCGTTTGGTGGTTGGTTCTCCAAAAACTGAGATTCCCCAGCATTTGCGGATGACAAGCCAGTTGGATCAGCCCCAAGGTACAAGCGGCGGTTGAGAGGATCTGAATTGCTGGCATCCAGCGGCGCTTGTTGGGGATATTCTTGTGAATAAACATCTGGAGGGGGTGGCGGAGGCTGTGGTTGTTGGTTGGGACCTCCGCCGTTGGACATTCGTTGTTGTTGTTGAATTTGTTGTTGTTGTTGAATCTGTTGTTCTTGTTGCAAGTAAGGATCTGGAGGGAGTGGCGGAGGTGGTGCTGGAGCACTACAACGGCCTTCGCTGCTGGGAATTCGCGATTGCTGCTCAATTTGCTGTTCTTGCTGCGAATACGGATCAGGAGGAAGTGGAGGAGGCGGCGGTGGATCGATGTATGGTGTCGAACCATTTGCATAGCCTGTTATTCTTTGCTGATATTGTTGCTGGTAAATGTCAGGGGCGAGTGGGCGAGATGGTCCCTGATCGGAGAAGGAACTTACGTTAGTGGGCGGCGGAGCGGCTGGATAGGACATCGCAAATGAGCTGGGTCCAGAAGAAGATGGGTAGGCAGATATTCTGGACGATGGTTCACGTTGTGCCTGTCGTTTCTCTGAAGCATTTTGTGATTGCTGCAATTCATTAACCTGAGAATTTCCCCCATCGTTAAAACTAGCGACTTGTAGAGAAGTTTGTGGTCGGGAGCCGCCATCCACGGATGCTTCCTGTAATTGCTGGCTTAGTCGTTGCGATTCCCCACAAACACTTGCTGTCCGGGATCGTTCTGATCGTTCAGAACAACGACGTGACTCGGCATTCGATCTGTTTGCAGCTTCTGGGGGTGGGGGTGTAAGGCCGGTAAAATCTCCAGTATTATTTCGTGAACATGGACTGTTGTTTTTTACGGGAGTTCCATTTAAATCAACATCACCATTCAAACCACGAATCACGATAGTACAACCGCGGATTTCCAGAGCCCGTTGAACATTGGATAGCTGTTCTGGAGTTAAATCATGAGAATTCAAATATGCTTCGATTTCCGAGACCTCCGCGACAGTTAATGAACCCCGACGTCCTTGGTTAAAAAGAGTGGGGATAGCCTCCATCATCCCGTTATTGGCTTCGGGTTGCGGTGGTGGTTGTGGCACGACATTGCTTGGTCCTGCCTGAGGACTCGGACTGGCTCTTTCGTACGACGACCTTCGGTCATCAATTACCGGTGTGTTCGTCGCATCCGTTATGTGAGTTGGATGAGAGACATATAGCGATGGTGAGGGTTCGCTACTGGTTTGGGTAATGTTCTGTTGTGTGCAGTTACCCTAAAAATTCCCGAAAAAAAATTATTATGTTCCTGAATTTCGCGAGAGTGATCCTAATTAAAATCGACCGTCGCCTAATTTCATTGAATTTCCTACATTATTAGCTGAAGGCTGATCACAGCAGGGAGCGCCCTGGTTGTTGTAACGTGGTTGTGGGGGTGGTGAATACATTGGTATATTCTGACTGACATTTGGTCGGTTCTGATACGACAGAAGACCCCCGATAGCAGTTCCATGAAACTCGCGCCATCGTTCAGGTAAGGACGAGTAGTCGCATTGATTTGGAGAAAGCCTCGCCGAATATCCTCGGATGTAAGATTCATCAAGGTACGCAAATCTGCCCGGGGTAAGTTGCGGTGATATAGACTTTTCTTGCATTTGTTGCATTACAGCCACTCTTTCAGGGGTTACTAACTGCCTCTGGTCGGCGACAGGCGCAGGGACTGTCACGGGTCTTGCGGATCGAGACCAACCAGAGTAGCCTGGCTGCGGGGTCTGAAGGATTTAAAAGATGATTAAATGACTATATAGTTAACTACAATTTACAATATGTCATTACGTGGCAGTGACAAGTTGACAAGTACAAAAAGTTAACAATAGGGGTTGCGTTAGATGTTAGCCTACGGTGTAGATAGCAGGATTAGCGCAGGGTGACGGTGGTAATGGTGGACATCTGGAGCCTCCTCCGGATGTACGTGAGGCACTTTGACCATATGGTGTCTGGACAGCAACATTTTGGGGTGTTTGAGGATTAACTGGAGAAATTTGTACGTTGTTTTGGACCATGGGAGCTGGAGAGCCATCTTGTGAATTGATTGAAGGAGGCTGAAAATCTGATAATCCCCCGCCATTTTGTAGCTCTCCGCTCTCCATGGTCTAGAATGATCACAATGTGCAAAATTTTGAATGAAGTTAATTTGGAAATTTTTGTGCCCGTTCCCCGTTCTTCGTTGCTATTCCTGCCGCCAGAACCAGAAGCCACAGAAACATGTTCTCGTGTTTGTGTTTGAAATTTGAAAAGGTTATAAGTTATAAGTTATAATTTATAATATCCTTTTTCTCCAGTCTTAGTTAACTAGTTAATTTAGTTGCTTGGTAGGCTCAGCTACTGCACGATGCCCCTTTAATGTTTGTATGTAAATTAATCGTATCATCGTATGTAATATATACATAATTAATACTGTATTACAGATTACAGTACGGGTGTACGGAATAACGGAATACAGATTCTATTTTCTATTATGTTTGTCTTTTATGCCTTGTATATATAGGTATCGGTATGTATGTATATAAATTATTTGTGCTATAAAATTGTTTTTATTCTGCTATATAAATTAAACATTATTAAGTATACATACGCGACGGGCATACCAAACAGAACACATTCTTTTAAATGCACTCGGCATACAGAATCTGTAGACGCCTAGATTACACGGTCATGTTGGGGGCGGGAGTTGGGGTTTGCGGTGATGCGAAGTTGCGAAGATGCGATTAAAATAAAATAATTAAAGCTATAGCTTTAATTATTTAGTATACTTCAGTATACTTCAGTATTCTGTATACAACTTAGCTTTTGTTTGTTCATCTTGTCATCTTATCGCTGCATTACAAAACTTTGATGAATATGCGATGCTTGGAAAATTAAAATGTGTATAATAAATAGAAAATACACAGAATAACAATACAGTATTGTTACAAAAAACAATTGTTTTTTTTTCAAATGAAAAAATACAAATTCTTTTTTGTTTTGTCAGCAATGTACGAATTTTTTATTTCAGGCACAGACAAAAAATTTGGGAATTAGTAATATACGAAAAAATTATAAGATTTGTTTATTTAAACAAAAATTGTTGTTTTTTTTATATTTGTAAATCAAATTGACTTTTGGAGATGCTTCAAATAACTGCATTAAGAGTAATCAATTATTAGATTATTTGCCAATAGAAAATCAATAAACAAAATGAAGAAAGATGCACCTATTGTGGCTTCTCCCATATACGGACTTTAGTATCCAGCGCTGGGGTCAAAGCCCAATTGAGTAAATAAACTTTTGTTGAATAATATCTTCAACAAAACGGTGAAAATGAAAAGTATACGAATTATCTCCATGCTCAATGCATAAAATGATCAATTAACTCTTTTTTAAATTTAATATTGTATATATTATAGATCTCAATTTTTAATCACATTAAAATTGAACATATTACTTTTTTCCCCTACACGAATATCAAAAATATGTGAATTGCTGAATTCGTCCGGACGGACATAGAAGATTTCCAGATCAATCAATCTTAGATTTCTACAATTATTTCTTCACAAAAGTACAAAATCATTATCATTGGTCAGTATAAGTTTTTGGATAAATCAACGCAACGGTTCAGTAATAGCTCGCAAATGCAAATTATGTAGTCATTTGTTATGAAAAATAAGAATAAGCACATATCATTAATTAATTACAAAACTAGGTGTCTAAATCTCTCATGTAATGGTACTGCAACAAGCCACCCAATCAAACACCGATTTCATAATGCATGTTTTTACATGTAAGCAGTCGTTTAAAAAATGACACAAGACTGTCTCGTGATGACAACTAACGAAAGAAGAGAGTACTTTTATATTGTAAGTATAATAATCACGCGGTTAATAAAACTATAGCCACGGACCACGGCACAGGGCAGTTTAATCATTCGATTTTGATTACACGTAAACATTGATAAAAATAAAAACAATGGGCGAAAGCAAAATATCTATGCTTCTGCATCAGGTGTGTACTCCACAGATTTTGAAGGATGTGTCGGAAATATTTGTTGACATTTAGTCATGATCCTTTTAAGACCTGCAATAAAATTGAGATAGTTATTGATATGTATCCATATTGTATGTATGTACATATGTCAGTGTACAAGTAATATTGTAAGAAATGTTAATTTCTGATTTTTTTATACCTTGAATATACTTGCGTTGAGTTTCATCATTCATCACGTGCGCTACGTTTCTTGAAAAAATTTTCTCTCGCCCGGTACGAGCGTGAATGCCAACCATAGTAACTCCAATAGGCCATGGAGCATTACCTATAGCCATTTCCAGGTAAGCGTCATTGGCTCTGAGATATTCTTTGTCCAGCATAAAGCTCACAATTTCAGACAAGGCCTCCAAAATGTCGTCCGGTAAATTATTGGTTTTCAGCTTGCGAAATAAAGGGCGCAAATATTCCTGGAAGAATTTTTATGTATAAGTATAAATGCCTCAGCAACAAGCTTCTAAAAAATACGAGTGAAAGCGTTAGAGCTACAGCGTTTTGCTCAATGTACTTACAACTGTTTGCGTGTACGTTGCTGACGCTAATTTTCCTCTGACGCTTAGTTTTTCTTCTTCTGCTCGAGAATTCAAATGCTGACCCCAATTCCTTAGGATAAATTTTAACCAAGTTAATATCATCTTTGCATGGCTTTCAAAATCCTTCTTTCTCGAGAAAGACTCCGTAGCAGACTCTCTTAAACTTTCAAATGTGTAATTGTCCTCCTGAACATGCACATCTCCAGGTTTCTTCTGATCTTTCTGCTCTGGCTTGACAGACCGAAGCATTTCTTCCAAATACGCCTGGTCAACCTGCTCCAACGCCGCTTGAAAATCGTTCCTCAAACCCCGATTTATTTCTGGTTCCAAAATTTCCAGTTTTCTCAATCGTTTTGCCGCTTCTGGTTCTGTTTCTCCAAACACTAAAACTGGTTCTCCTCGCTCGCGTAGGCGTCGAATAACTTCCCTTCTTGATAGTTTCGGTAAATCTTCCACGTTTCCCGGGTAGCTGGTAGCAGTTCCCAAGGCAGATGGTGCCTGTGCATACGAACAACATTAGACCCGTTGCAACAACCGCACATAAATATTTAAACGGCCAACGCGAAATAATAAAATATACCCATATGTATGTATGCGTATCTGAATTTCATTACATAATTATTACCGCAATTAGTGGAAGATTTTTAGCTCTCTGCTGAGGCGCATGTTTTTTCAAATATTCTTCTTCATGTTTTGCAATCAGTTCCGCCCTTTTAAAGTACCTCTTCTCAGGACCCGCACCAACTGTCTGTGCTAACTGCTTCCGTTTCCTCTCTATTTCAGCTTTCAGAATATCCATTACTTACACTTCCCAGACAAAGAAAAAAGAAAACCAATAAAATGTGCTCCTTAACGGCTGTTTCTTTGTCTTAATTGGAATCGGACCAAAATCTGGGGGAGCATAAATTTGAAATCAGTATTATTATTAGTTTTAGAGTAATCGCAATCAGGCAAATAAATAATATTTAGAATAAACAATTACTACTATAATCCGAAAATATGACAAGTGCCTTACCTTTCTGGCAGAAAGTTTCTGCAATACTATTTCTGCAAAGTTTCTTATACTGTCTGTGGACACAAATTGCACCTGTTATCTGTAAGTACAAGTACCAATGATAATGGAATATACAGAATGAGACTTTAAATTTAACAGGAAATTTTCACCTGCCATTTAAAAACTTACCTTGAAAAATGAACCTCAGCACTTAATGTAATTGCTGGTGCATGCTCCTATCTTTGTACTTTGTGGCTCCCAAGCTTGTATTGTTAAGTCCTAATCCTAACACAATTTCAAAACAATAATAAATAACATGTAATACTAATTAATTAATTACTTAATGTTGATTATGCTCGTGACAAAACCTCGTGAAAAATCCAAAACAATTTTTATTTAGGTTTCGTTTAGGTGATCAAGGTGATGTTATTTAGCTATTGTATGTCAGATGAAGAAAAAACTAGAAAAAAGTGCGAAGTGAAAGTATAAGTTTAAAAATGACCACCTCGAAAAACCTTTGCCGGGAGTTTAAACGGCGCGAATATCGTACAAAGAACGTGAATTGAAACGAAAATGATAAATGATCAACATCAACGACACAAAAAACTAAAAAACCGTTTTTTAGTTTTTTATGCCATTTTTTAAAAACAATAAAACATTCGATTTGATCTTTGTGCGAAACAAATTCCAGAAATATATAGTACCTATATTATATAGTTCTAATGTTCTATAGTAGGTTTGGTTAAAAAACAATTTTGACACAAAGTGTCAGAAGCAATGAGAAAATTATCCATTCCCAGCAGCATCTGCAGCTCCAGTTGAAAAGAAGTTTCTCCTAAAAAACGTTTTAGTCATCGTTGTACACAACACACATACACATTAATTTCCAAAGTTATTATTTCTCTGCTTAACCGTCTTTGTCCAAAAATGCAACAAGAAGAATTACAAGAGACGGAAATTTCTCCTCCGGAGGAATTTAGTTTTCCCTTCCAGCCATACCAAATTCAGACGGAGTTTATGAAAGATTTATTTTCTGCCCTGGAGAAAAAGAAGTTGGGCATTTTTGAAAGTCCGACCGGAACTGTAAGTTCTTGAGTTTTTTTTTTACAAGATGTACCGTCGGAACGGAAGTCGTCATTTTTATGGTAAATGCAATCTGCAATTTGCAATCTTTCAACGTTGAAGGAAATGCCAAATGCCATTTAATGACATAGAACTTGCTCTTCTTGACGTTTATGTTAACATTCGCACACGTATTTAAATGTTTTTAAAACCGTTGAGATACAATTTCTATTTTCAGTGTAGTGTCATTTGTTCATGCGGGTTGATTTGTATATTTTGGCATTGTAGGGAAAATCGCTAAGCTTGCTATGCGGAGCCTTAACGTGGATGGAAAATCATGAAGGGCAGCGTTTGATGGATTTACGCAAATTCATATCGGATTTTGACTTGGAAAGGGAAGGTTCGGGAAAAACTTTATTTGTCATATTATTGTGAACGAAATAAAATGAGAATGATTGATCCACAAATAAATAATAAATATTATACGTTATAACTGATTTCCTGAAACTCCCAGAAAAGGAAGCCGCTACATGCCAAAACTGGATTTCAGCTCAGCATGAGCTACGGAAGAAGAAAGATATACTTTTTAAGTGTAAACGTGAACTGGAATTTTTGGAGGGGCAGATAAGTCGTCGGAACAAAGCTTTAGAAGGCCGAAAGAAGAAAACGGTCATGGACGTTACACTTCTCATGAACAAAAGACAGGAGAAAAAGAGCGATAAAAAAGTAGATGAACAGGAGGATGACGTGGACTTCATGCTTGATGATTATGCTATTAATAATTACTCTGATTCAGATGTTTCGGACAGTGAAGAAGTGCAAGAACCAGAATTTGCCCCAGTAAAGGTCTGTCTAATCAGCATAGCAGAAATGTTTGTAGCTAGTAGCTATACAATGTTTCCGTATCTGAAATGCTGCAACATAGAACTTGTTCTATTATGTGACGCAGATAGTTTTCGCATCCCGGACGCATTCTCAGCTCAGTCAGTTCATCAATGAACTAAAGCGAACTTCGTTTGGCAAAAAAGTCACCGCTACGACTCTAGGTTCCCGTCAAGGCCTCTGCATTAACCCGGATGTACTCAAGCTTAAAAATTTGTCACTTATTAACGAAAGGTGCCTGTACTTGCAATTTGTGATGCGTGTATACTGTATACTACAATGGAAAATCAAATTATTAAATAACTTCTGATGTTTTTCATGTACCATCAAGGTGTCTTGACTTACAAAAAGGCAGCAAAGGTGTGAAAACCAACGAAAACAAAAAGCAAAAGAAATGTTCTGGTTGTCCATATTTTAAACATTCAGCTGTTGAAGATCTCAAGAATAGAGTAAGACTCCTTTAATTATAGCCATTCAATGCTTTCTCATTTTATTACTTAATTAATTGTATCCAATTGATTTCAATCAAGATACTGGCAGAACCTGTTGATATTGAGGAACTGGTGGGGATTGCCAAAAATGAATCCAAGGCTTGTCCGTACTATGCCACACGAAAAGCTGCCAAAGAAGCTCAACTGATTTTGATGCCGTATAACACAATTTTGCATGCAGGCACACGACAGGGAGTCGGCATTTCAACTCGTAATGCTGTTTTGATTTTGGACGAGGCTCATAACATCATTGAGTCAATTTCAAATATGTATTCACATCATATTTCGTTGAGTCAATTAAAAGACTGTTTGGCAGGCTTGGAAACATACATTAAACGATATATTTCCCGGTTTAATTCCAAAAATCTTCTACACCTGAAACAAATGAAATTTATCTTGAAAACACTGGCCCATTTTTTGGGTATGTGTATCTTGTTTCTACCTCAGGCATAGTTAAATGCTGTTATTAAAAAATTATAATATTTACTTACATTAATTCTGCCGTAATAAATTCTTAATATAGAGAGCGAACCGAAAGAAGATTCGAAAAACCTGTACAGGGTGCAAGAATTTAAATTCGAAATTGGAATGGAAAACTTGGACTTGTTCTCACTCGTTAAGTTTTGCGAAAAATACCGGCTAATTTTCAAGGTAACGCCACATGTCAATTAGACTTAATTAATAATTAAAATTGTATTACATTGGGTTCATGAGCTGGTCACACCTTATATTGCCTATCTTGATATCAGGCATGAAAATGTGTGGGTAGATTTTAAATATGTGTATATGCACACGTATTTAATAATTATTTGGTACAGCTGAAAGGATACATGATTCAGCAACAGAGACTTGCGCTCAGAGAAAATGAAAGTGATCCACAATCGAAGACATCAATCAAGGGCAATCGAGGAAATCAGGGACTTGGAAAGGAAAAGGCTATCACATGGAATTCTCAATCAGTATTAAACTTTTCGGAATTTCTCAAATCCCTGCAGACTATGGATAATGAAGGAAGAGTGATCGTAGATCGCAAAACTAAAGACTACAAATTCCTACTCTTGAATGTTGCGCAACACTTTCGGGATTTGATTTTCTCTGCAAGGTTGAATTTCGATTTAAGTAGACATACGTTAGTAATTAGTCATTATTAATGTGTACGTTTATTAGTATTTTTCGTAATTTTCTGAATGTCGTTTGTGCTTTGTAGAAGTATAATATTGGCCGGGGGGACGATGAAACCTTACGATGAAATCACTGACCAGCTGTTTACGGGTTTATCTGAAAGAATTACGCATTTTTCTTGTGACCACGTTATTCCCAAAGACAATCTCGTGTGCTTAACTCTCACTAAAGGCCCCACGGCAACTGCGTTCGATTTCACCTTCAAAAATCGAAATTCACCTGGACTGGTAAGTAGCAGTTAACACAAAACATTTGCATCCTCTTGGAAATGTACTGAAAAGCTAAAAACGCATGCGTTACTGGGAAAACAGTTGGACGAACTGGCTAAAACCATCATGAATACCATCCGTGTAGTTCCTGGAGGAGTTGTGTGTTTTCTACCGTCGTACGACTACGAAGCAACTTTATACAAGTATCTAGTAGAATCTGGAATGTTTAAGAAACTTGAAGAGAAAAAAAAGGTTTGTATCCAGTATCCACAACTGTTAATACATGGTTATCAAATAAAGATGAATACGTGCATGTTTTAGTTTTCAATTTATTTATGAATCTGTTTTACATGGTTGATAGATATTCCGAGAGCCAAAGGATGGAAGTTGTGACGCAGTACTTGCAGAATATTCTCGTCAGGTCCGAAATAGCAACAAGGGAGCTATGCTGTTTGCCGTTGTCGGAGGGAAATTGAGCGAAGGAATCAATTTCAGTGATGCATTAGGCCGCTGTGTTCTTGTTGTTGGACTTCCCTACCCCAATATAACCAGTGTGGAAATACAAGAAAAAGTTCGCTACGCTTCAGCTACCTTTGTAAGTCAATATTTGCAGTAGGTTTCTGGATCCCTTTGATGTTTACGAGTAGTTCATGATACTTCCAACCTCTGGTGTCAACTAAATTCATACGCCCTTTCGTATTCACCCTGAATTTATTTTCTACGTAGGGGAAAGAGAAAGGAGACTCCTTGCTACCCAATATGTGTTCCAAAGCTGTGAATCAATCCGTTGGTCGTGCTATCCGTCATGCTACTGACTACGCTGCCATTGTTCTGGTAGACCAGCGATTTAGTTCGCAAGCTCAACAGTCTCTGCTTCCAAACTGGATACGGGATAGATCTCAAATATGTAACTCATTCGGACAGTATGTCGGCTCTCTAGCTAAGTTCTTCGCTGCAAAAAAAGTTGTACCTACTATATGTAATTGATCTCTCTAGCTTTTTAATACGTTAGATTAGGCCAGCATTAGTATAAAACTGTTCCTCTACTTATAAAAAATACTTCTCGCCAGCAACATGTACCCATAGGTACGTTATACATAATTTTAATTGAACATAATAATTTTGTCATTTCTCAATGCCTTACACGTATGTACCTCCAACATATTTTTGTAATTTTCCCCCGAAGACCGAAATAGAGCCGTTTTTTTGCGCTCTTACGGGCGAATGAAATTCGTATGTCTGCATCTTGCATTTTGCATGTCTTTAAATAATGAAACATTTTCTGAGATAATTAATTCCGTTAATTTAAGTCTGGCTTTCATACGCTTAAATGGATTTTTATAGCTCTTAAAAATATTTTATTGGAAGCAAAGGAGAAAGAAGCAAAAGGTTGAACCGAAAAAGTAAATCCTCCTGTACCGTCATGATTTGAACAGTATTGCGCGCGCTCCCTTACGGGAATGCACTGGAGTGAGGGTGAAGCCATATCCTACAAAGTTAATAAGCCAAAGCCAAACCAAAGCCTAAAAAGACAAACTTTCTTCTGTTTTTTCGTGCGGTTTTAAAGCCTGCCGAGTTCAAAAAATTGTGTGGCAGAGCCGCAGAAACAGAAACACGACAAACGACACTATTACATTAGCATATACAATACAGGTACGAACTGGAGTAAAGTTGTCTGTGTCTGTATACTTCCTACTTCCAAAGAAAAAGGTTATATTTTTTACTGGAAGAAAAAGAAAACTGCCTTGTGATATTATGCATTTATTTATTACTTTCTCCGTATTTGAAGTTCTTCACCGAGGATTTATTTAACGGTTTTCACGGAATTAACTCCATAACCGACAATGGTCCAGATTCACATCATTTTCACGAGTGATTATAACGGTGATCGTCATCGGGACTCTCGGAGCTGAGCTTCTGGAGAAAAGCAGCATAAACGATTTTTAGCCATACATATTAATTCACTTGAAATGGTGAACTGAATTGACCAAATAGTGGTAATTAAATACCGGTAAACGGGTAAACCGTCAGGGGATTTCCCGCTGGTCGGTTTGTTCCTACTTTAATTTTCAGAGGCAAGATTGAAGCAGAGTACACCGTTGTTTGTTTTTATTGTCAGGTTTGCCGGCTGAAGGTGTCGGGTCACATATTGGTGAAAGTGTGAGTCGTACTTACAAGCTTTGTTGATGGGAATCTAAAATGATACCTTAAGTGCAATTGTGTAAATCAGGTAGGCGTAAAGAGCAACATTTTAACTGAACAAAATGAGTGTTCCACCAATTTCCACTCCGGGTTCGGTTTTACCCGAATCGGAATGCGGCGAGCAAGTACGGGTCGTAATGAATGAATTCTCGGTATGAATCATATTATGCTTTTTTTATATCCTCAGTTGAGCTAAATGGCATTATGTTACTGCTAAGATTCTTATACATCGTTCTTTTTTTTATAGGACATCCGAGGGATCCAGTCCGCTTTTAATGCCTTCATGATTCACGATGACAAGTACAACGAGATGATCTATTCTTCTACAGTTGCTAAACTAGAAAAAATCTTTCATGAAGCCCCAAGAGAATCTGTTGATGCGGGCATCAGACAGATGGTTATAGTGGCTGGCAGGCCCGGAAATGGCCAGACCGTTCTTGTGGTTATCAAAATGTTGGAAACACTTATTACCAAAGGTGTTATTCCTGCCAGGTATGCGTACCATACCAAGCATTGTATTAAATATATTGCCAGGCACTAGAGGCACATGTGCAGCCTGTGTTATTAGGGAACGCTTTCGACACCCTTTTTTTATGTTTGTATTCATTCTGTTCATCTGTGTGTCTGTGTTCATGTTTAGGTCAACCTGCGAAATATTACTGGAAAGTGAAAGAATGTACTACAAAAATACGAAATTTTGGCTTAGCAGCTTTTCTCTTATACGCAAAGTTATTGACAAAGTTGACTACAAAGGCGTTCGAGAGGTCATGAAGGTATGGTGGAGATTTATTTCTACTTGCTTTGCTAAAATCAACCTAGCAGCAAATCATATTTCAAAAAATTTAGTAATACTATTCACATACACATTTGTAAGCAATAATTATTTACATGTGCACGATAAGCTCTAATAATAATGTTTCTTTGGTGCATTTCAAACTTAGACCTGCTTGGATAAGGTCGTATTTTTTCCTGTACAATGCCCGCAAGCCTATCTTCCACAACTAAATGCTTTGGTGCATCTCCTGGAGCATATTTTTGATCGACATGCGTGCCTCCTTCCTGCGTATTTTATAGTGAATGAAGTTTTAAAGTGTTTTCCGCAAAATAAAAACTTTCCACATTGGGGACTTAACAAATTGCTAGCAACACATGTGGACAGTTTTCGTCCTATTACAGACATGGTTAGTGTTATTGGGAGGGGGAAGATGATGCCGATTGTTGAACACTCTGGTCACCCCGGTTTTATAGTACATTCTTGGAAACTTGATCCACAAACTTTAGGATTTGTTTTAAAAGGAAATCTGCCGTACGATCCGGAACTTCAGTATCCACAAGATAGGTTATTAAGATATATTTTAGAGCAGCCCTATTCTAGAGATATGGCTTGCGCTATTTTGGGACTTCAAAAGCAGGTGTGGTTTTTTACCATGACAATTAATCTATGTACATACAAATTATGCATTTTATTATTAAAATTATTTTGCGAAATTGCTGCTAAATGTAATGAAAGGCTTTGATGAGTTAATAACTGACTGTTTTTGGTTAAATTACACAGCAAAAATTACGTTGTAAGGTGCTGGAAGAACGTTTGGTTGAACTAGTAGTTCTTGCAATGGAGAAGACCGAAAGTGAAATGAACAGCGCAGGTGATAATAGTCCTGGTTATGAAGAAGTCTCTGGAGCAACTCATTGGCTATGGCAACATTTGTCTACGCAGCTTATCTTCTTTGTGCTTTTCCAGTTTGCAAGTTTTCCCCATATTGTGAATTCTGTCCATAGCAAGGTGTGCTATTTTTTATCCTAATACATACATAATTATATGATTTACCGTACTGACAATATTTGTGCACAGTTGCACAGTTACACTTTCTAAGCATGATTACGATTTTCTTGATTTTAGCTGAATTCTATCAAGTTGTTCAAAGGACGTGATTTTCTTATGTGGATTTTACTGCAATTTATTTCGGGAAGTATACAAAAAAATCCAGTGAGTTATCGAGTTATGTTTCTATGCTGAAGCTTATAATTGTTTTTATTTGACCGTTAAGTATAAGTTTTATTTGTGTTTAGCTCAGCGATTTTCTACCCGTACTCCGTCTCTTCGATTTATTGTACCCGGAGAGGGAACCTCTTCCTATACCTGACATGTCCAAATCGTACTGCACGTCCCAGATGGCTCCAACCTGTATTTGGATACACATTCTTAAAAAGGCTCAACTAGAAAACAGTGCAGTTTTATTACCTCGACCGCTCCCTGTCACTTTGAAAAATCAGTATGAATTTCTACAGAAGCTTGCGCAGCCTGGCAATAACCAACCTGCACTGCATATCAATGACTACAGAATAGCGTTACTGTGTAACGCGTTTTCAACAAATCAAGAGCTCTTTTCAAGGTATGGTAGTAAAACGAACAGTGGATGACTTGAATTTGTAAGATTTTACGAAATTACTTTCGTATTGACAGACCTATGGCGGCGTTGGTTGAAGCTATCCATGGATCCAGTGCCAACAATGTGAGTCCAGTTCCAGTGGCTCCGCTACCAGTGCAGTTTTTAGATTCTCTGACTGTGCACACTAAGATGAGTTTGATACACAATATTGTAACTCACATAATGAAAGTTGCCCAGTCAAAAACTAGAGATTCACTAGCTCCTGCTCTTGTCGAGACCTACGCGAGGCTACTTGTTTATATGGAAATTGAATCGTTGGGAATAAAAGGTTTTATTGGTAGGGTCATAATATACAGTTTTAGTACATTGTCAATGTATCTTAAATCTAATCCATATTTGAAGATCTAGCTTTATACTAGTATTTTGCATTACTAGCTCAACTTCTTCCTGCAGTCTACAAATCGCAAGCTTGGGGAATTCTTCACACACTGCTGGAAATGTTCTGTTATCGATTACATCACATTCAACCACACTACAGGATTCAACTTTTGACGTATTTGCACAATTTAGCAACCAACGCACATGCTAATGTTGTGCAATTACACTTGTGGTAACTAATTAATGAGCAATAAATCCAGTATTTGCAGCATTATAAGCCTGAAATTTCTGAAATATCTAATATATTTTACCATTTAATTTTTCTTGCAGTGTGGAAATGACAGCTTTGCGACTTATCATAGGATTTGACAGCAACGATGTTTACGCTCAGTTATCTAGATCTGCAATGGAAACTAAGCACTTGGTTTCACAGGAATCAGAAGAACTGAACAGGGCTCTGGTGCTAACGATCGCTCGGACAATTCATGTTACGGGTAACGGGAATGGTCCAGACATAACAGGCACAGGATTATGGTTTAAGGATGTTCTGGGATCAATAATGCAAAGCACTCCTCACAATTGGTCGACACACACACTTCAATGTTTCCCACCAGCCTTAGCTGATTACTTTCAGCAAAACCAGGTTCCAAAAGAAAATAAACAACAGTTGAAGGTATTCATGCAAACTTCAGTTTTGTATTTGAGTTCATTTGTGTATAGGCCATATATTCAAATAATATGTATAATATGCATTACTACTTATACACATTGTGCATATATTGGATACGATGTCGAAATACAATTTACTAATCTGTACTGTTTATTCCTAAACGGTTTCAGAATATGGTGGAAGAAGAATACAGAAATTGGAACGCCATGAGCAATAAAGAAGTCGAGTTAATTGAACACTTTGCATCTCAAAAGAGTCCACCGTTGTTCCTTTGTATCGTCTGGAAAATGATTCTCGAAACTGATAGAATGAACCCTGTTGCGTTTAAGATTTTGGAAAGAATTGGGCCGAAGGGTTTATCAGCACATCTTCGGAAATTTTGTGATTATGTCGTCAGCGAATTTGCGAACGCGGGTATGGTCATACTCATATCTAATATACGTACCGTAGAATATGTGTAGCAATTTCTCGGATATAAACAACTTAACTATTATGCTACTGAGGGATTAATCTACCTTTTGTCTTAGGTGCAGGAAACCACGTAAACAAACTGACCGATGCCATTCTAAATTTAGTGTGGAAATTTCATATTGTTCCATTTGACCGATTCCTTCTCTGTATGGTAAGACGTTTGTATATTGCTAATTGCTACTATTACGTTTGCATTATAAAATTGTCACATTATGTAATGTATCTTGATTTAAAACGTTTGCCTGTTCGTGATAAAGCAATTAGCGTAATTACATGTGATGACCTTAGGCTTTGCGCACGCAAGAGGGCAACGAAGCACAAGTTTGTTTCTTCATAATTCACCTTTTGATGGTAAAACCAGCAGAATTTAGAAACAGAATCCAGGATTTTGTGAAAGAGAATTCCCCGGATCACTGGAAACAAGCCAACTGGTATGTTTCATCCACTAGATTTTGTTACATGATTTATACGCGGTAGCAATAGTACTAATGGATAGTAATGATGATGTGATTTCAGGCACGAAAAGCACTTGAGCTTTAATTCGAAATTTCCAGAGACGTTCTTGTTTGAAGATCAGAGCCAGAATCAATTTCCTGTGCTCTTCGGCAATGTTTGTCTTAGATTTCTACCTGTAAGATCTGCCAATTTTATGATTTATAATTTCATCATTTCTACTCGGATTCTGGTAATTTAACTTGTACTCATTTTGACAGGTGTTCGACCTTGTTATTCACCGGTATCTGGAAATTAATATTGTGGGAAAGAGTTTAGAAATGATATTAGAGCACATGGGAGCGTTATACAAATTTCACGGTACAATTTACATAAATCGTACTATCATTGCACATTGTACACAGCATATGCAAAACTAAGTGCTAGCTTGTTAATGAGTGAAGTGCTGGTATGTCTAACTAATATCTCACCTTATTAATTTTTTTAAAATTAGATCGCCCTCTAACTTACTTGTACAACACTTTACACTATTACGAGTCCAGGTTAAGAGATAAGCCTTTACTAAAGAAGAAATTGGTTTCAAGTATTTTGGGATCATTGCGCGAAATTAAGCCTCCGAATTGGGCATTAACTGACCAGTATATGACCTACATGAGGGACCCAAGCGAGGAAGTCACATGGTGTCCAGATATTGAATATTACGCCTCGCTAATTGCTCGATTTGTGGAAGGTACGTCAGAATAATATTAAACTAATATGTCGTCTTAAAAGCATATCTAATGATAAAATCAAAGTTTTTGCTAAGTTTGAGTGTTAATGTTGCTTTTTCGCAGTCGTAGAAGGAAGGAAACGACTATTCAATGGTGTCGACTGGCGATACAACGAATTCCCGAACCCAGCAGCGCATGTGTTGCACTCAATTTGTGTAGAAATTTTGGCACTTCCTACCCCACCAACCGAGGCAGCTACCAACATAATGAATATCGTTCTCCAAGGAAATGTTCATACGGAAGTTGGTGACACAGCAGGTTTGGATTTAGAATGCTGGTTTAATGCAGCTGGGTTGGTATTAGTCTACCTTCCGGAACCGTATTGGTTGACTGTGCATGATAAACTGATCGCCACTGTTGAGAGTCTTACCACGTGGACCTTCAAACAGTCACCTTTAATGCTGTTCAGCTACAAGCTTGTTAGCAACAATAATCTGTACAGCGGGTACGTTAATTTGCTTGGACTTGCTCATGCGATGTGGCATCATCTCGGCAGTGGTCATATTCATCATATTTTAGCGTAAGTGAAATTCAATAAGCGTGTTTAATTCATACATGAATACGCTGTATAAAATGATTAGTTCTAGCCGGTTCACTAATTCATTTTTTTTTGTTTCTTTATTTTCCTGGGATTCGATTCTCCGTCATTAGGTTAATGACAGATAAGCTTCCTGAAATCATAACTGGAGAACTTCAACTACTTTTTATATGCTACTTGGTGGGACCTTTTCTTCACAGATTTAATAGTGAGAAGCCACAAATGGTTTGCCGTTTGGCAGTCGCCATCTACGATTTGCTTGGAATTGTCGATAAAGCTACACCTCAAGACACTGTGCTTAAGTACATGGATGTGTTCTGCGATTTAATGTATAGTAGTATTTATTTATTTCTGATTTAATTCTTTATCAAAAATTGTATTGCCCGACTATCGTAAAGATATAAAGATTTCCTAACGTATACGATTTTATGTACTATGTTTTACTCGTTCTATACACAGGTACCACATCAAATACATGTTTACCGGCGACATCGTAAAAACGGAAGTGGAGGCTAAAATAAGGAACTTGAGGCCGGCCTTGAGATTAAGACTGAGATTTGTCACACATTTAAATATGGATGACGTTGCAACGGTTCCCAATAATAATCACGGCAATAATAGCAATAATAATATCTTAGGCCACAACAATAACTAACACATGACTTTAGAAAGAAGATAATCACGGTTCAAGTCAATGAAGTGAATGATGTGTTATCGTGTTTATACTCTATACTTTATACATATGACTCAAGATTCAATTCGAATAGTAATTCGGATTTTTCACGCTGTATTTTATACCCATGTTTCACATCTGTGCATACATATGTATTTATTGTTACTGGTTAACTGTTGTCGTTTTTTTTAATGTTCGCTATATTTAATACATTAATTATCCATCGTTTGTACATGTGTAAGTTATTTGTTAAATGTTTTGTAAATGTTTGCCACATTTATCATCCTTCAAGGAACTGACAAATTTTTTTAAGGCATCATCGGATGCCTAACATGCATTATTGTTTCGAAATGCAAAACCATTCTGTACCTACATATGTATTTATATAATGTACACATGTACTTACATATTTTGCAATAATGTAATACTGTATGTAAAAAACGACCAATGAATAAAATTGTAATGTCGATATAACGTCACGTATATCATGTATACACTATACTATAACCCACAAAGGTACAACCTATAAATACACGTTTTTATTATCAATTGCATACTATTATCATATAATATCTGATGTGCACGATCTAATGTGCATTCAATTACTGTATTTTATGCCGTCCTTGCCAAGTTGCCACACACAGCTCAACAGATAGTCCAGAGTTAGATAATTAAGTCATCCCGGAACTGTTTGCTCTCGATTATACTCACTTGTTGATTTTTATTTTAGTAGAATAGACGCATAAACAGTGTTTCAGCGTTTCACGTATTTGATTTTTGGTACTGGAAATAATTAATGCAGGGGCTTCGTAGCTAAGAAGTGTGTGTGTTACGAATACTTTAAAACTCATGCAAGTAGGTACTTACTCGCTTACAGAAATTGTGTAAAGTATTAAATCTCCAGCTATGGCCTTAAAGACTCGACAAATCAACACACAATGAAAGCAGAACGATAAAAAATACTTCATTTTATGCTTAAATGGTATATTTAACAAACATAAAAATACGTATAATGTTTTCCAAATCATGAGTTTTCAACTAGGAATTATAACCACAATTTTACGTAGCCTAAAAAGTGCAAAAATTTGATGCCAACAGCACCCGGGGTTCCCAGGCGGTCACCCATCCAAGTACTAACCGGGCCCGACGTTGCTTAACTTCAGTGATCGGACGAGAACTGGTGCTTTCAACGTGGTATGGCCGTTGGCATCAGTACATGATTTTCCTTTCATGTTATCTCTCTCACTCCCATATGTACAAGGCACTTTGAACCCTTCTAATACCACTTTAGCATGTTAAAGTGTAAAAAAAAAAAAAAAAATAGCGACCAAATTAAAATTAGCTCTGATCTATCCACAGTGTACAGACAAAAGACGTGAAAGGCTGAAAGTTGAAATTTATTGTGGGAGTAAAAACGAGCAAAAAGACGAAATTATACAGCCATAAGGCGAAAGTGCATTTATGCGTAAGTATAAGTACAAGACATATGTGTTTCTATTTTAAATTACAAGCTACAATTTTGCGTATAAATAAATGCGAGAGATCGTGAGTAAAATACGAAAAGAAACATATTTATAAAAAAAAAATTGTAAACAGGTGAATTAGCTCATTTGTTTGCTTTTGTGATGCTGCATTGAATAGATGGATCGAGAGCAGAGCTGAAGAGAGAGCGAGTAGAGAGAGATGAGATGAAAGAGAGACAGAGAGCGAGAGAGAGAGAGAGGTAGAGACGGAGAGAGAAGAAGATGAGAGTGAAAGATGAGTCTGGGATGGTGAGAGAAGAAGTCACCACCATTCGCCGTCAGGTACAAACTTTTTTCGAATTTTTTTCTCTTCATTTTACATATTTTTTCGTAATTACAGTTAGTATACTTGGTTAACAATGTACTCATTTTCCACAATATTTTTTACTTATCTATATGTAGTTGATCGTTTTACCTTTCTGTGCCAACAATGGTGTGGGTGAAGTGTGAATCAATGTGAAAGATTCGAGAATCTGTCATTTTAAAGTAATAGGCTTTTCTCTTATTATTCACAATTAGCATTATCACATCAGTTTTCACCAGTTACTTGTGGAGCTTTCATGCTTTGTGCAAGTAACAATGGTTTCTAATTGGGTTCCAATTCTGCTGTGGGATTACTGATTAGTGTGATTGCTTTTCGATTGAAACCTTGATAATTGGTACGAACTGTAGACGAATTTTGTGGAGACAATTGTATGGAGAAATACATAGTGAATGCAGTTTGCTTGTTGTATACTGATACCGAGTCTAAGGTTTTTCGTACTGAATGTGTATTTTCATAATATCATAATTATTACTTAATTGACGTGCTACTAATATTAAATATTGGGTTACTAACCTTTAATGTATTTGTTGCTCTTGTAGTGAACGCTATGGTTGTTGACTTTCGTTCGAATAAGTCGTCATATTAGTATTAGCGTATTATTAAGTGTTAATATTTGTCAGCTTGTATAGAACTGGTAATCTAATGCTTTGTTTTGTTTTTCTGGTTACAGGAACAGTTTTTGAAATACTGAGATAGTTGCCAGCATGGATTAGACTTGCATCTGAAGTTCACCGACTGTGCCAAAATCATCTTCCGTTTTTTAGTAACAGAAGACAAACAGAAAAATCAACGTGTTCGTGTTATGTATTAGAGATTAAAGTTTTTAACTGTGTAGACTTCATCAGTACATGAGGGGTATTTATTACGGCTGCCAATATGATTGTACGTCTATTTATGGGTGATCTTCCCTGTGATTGTGACCAAGTTGCTGTTGCACTGTGGACGGGTTGACTCTTCCGAATTTTTGGCTTTCAACTACTAAAAAAATAAAAGATTATTTATAGACGACCAGCTCAAAGTATTAGCCGTCTAGGAACAGTTTATATTGTTGCTCAGTATTTTTGGATTCTGTTATTTTCGCGTACCACACGTTTAAAGATGGACTCAGGTACTTGATTAATATTTGTATGAGACTATCCTTATAAGGGATTTGTAATTACCGAAGGATTAATTATTATACATGGAATGATTTAATTACCGAATGAATGATGTAACCCTGTGGATTGGTTTTCTGGAAATTTTAGGCAGCCTAACACGTTCGAGTGTGATCCAGGATCCTGAGAAGTTTTATCAAGAGTATGAAGCTATAAAAGAAGAGTACGAATCTTTACGAAATAGATATGAGGTATTAATTGCGACGCACTCAGGGACAGCAAATAAATTAGAACTTTCTCAGGTAAGAATGTAGAAGAGACTTCCAACTCCTATTGAATGAGGAACTCAGTTCTGCTGTTTTTCTCTATTCCTCGTAATTATTTCATTTGTTATCTTGTAAAGGAGGAAGTAAATCGGGTGAAAAAGCTATATGAAGAAGCTTTACAGGAGACTAGTACCGCAATTAGAGAAAGAAATGGACTTAAGCAACAATGTACAGCAGCTATTCGACAATGGGACTCAGCTCTTCGTGAGCTCAACGAGTATAAAGAAGCTTTAACCAAGGTGAGCGCTTGCTTGTTAATGTTGCGTTGATAGTTGATACATCAATCTGACGACATAATTTGTGTTACAGTTAGTTTTAAAACTTAAATAAACTAACGAGTGATTGCTTGTGTTCCCGGAATGTGTAAATAGGTGCAACAGCAGCACGAAGAAGCAATGAAGGAAATCAACCAAGCAATGGCTGTTCGAATTAAAACAAATAAAGATATAAAGCGATTGACGGAAGAAAGGGATGCTGCACTTCAGGAATATTCCCTAATTATGAGCGAAAGAGATCAAGTTCACCGAGAATTAGAAAAGTTAACGGATGACCTGGGTCAAGCAAAAAAGCAAATCAAGTCGCTCGAAACACAAAATAAAGAACTATCAGATAAAGTTACAGGTATACTTTCGTTAAAGTAAATTACATAAGAAGTGTCACGCTTTGTTTTTGTTATAGCTGAACATGGCTAGTTGTAATCATTAAAATAATTAATTTTATGCTGCTTGCAAATGTGACGTGGTAAGATACTCTGATACTTATTAAAGGACCGTATTTGAAGATATATGTATGTTTGAAGACGTTTTCCGCAAACGCAGTTACATAGTTTGTATTAACTTTTATTTATACAGAGGCAGTTCAAGAGGCTGAAGTGTCAAAACGACGTAGAGATTGGGCTTTTAACGAACGTGACAAGATTGTCAGGGAAAGGGAAAGTTTAAGAACATTATGTGATCGTCTACGACGCGAACGCGATAGAGCTGTTTCTGATTTGGCAGAAGCTCTGAGCGAGTCAGAGGATATTAAAAAACAAAAAAATTTGGCTTCAAAGCAATTGAAGGAGTTAAAAGAAAGAATTGAAATAGAAAAGGAAAACCGCTCTATGAGGTTTCAGTACCTTTCCAATTCTTCAAGTTTTTCGGAATCCAGGGACTCTGCAATTGATTCTGACATGCCATCTGGACATTACAGCATTAAGGTATGTCTTTTGTATCTGTTTCTGCTGTACGAATAATTAGTTTCAAGTACAGTCCAGACGGCGTAAAAGTACAAGTTATTCACACTCATTGTAATTAAATCATCACCTTATTTTTTTGCAGCTCCCGAACGTCCGAGGAGCCGACCACGGACTTGTTTTAGAACCAGGAGTTTATATTTCAAGAATTGTGCCGGGCTCCCCAGCTGCTAAAGAGTCAAACCTGAATATTGGTGACAGAGTTCTCTATGTGCGTTAAGTTAGATCACGACTATGCTTTCGATTTCTGCGAGTCCAATACGTGAATAATGAAGCACTTAGTACCTTTGCCATATTTCTTTTTCCTGCAGATTAATGACACCCCAATTGATAACGTTCAGGATGCGATTTTAGCTTTGTCGGAAGACATTGATCCGATTGTGTTAACGCTTTCAAGAAGTGCAGGTCAACTGGCGAGTCCAATGAATACGGTAAATCAAAAACTGGGCATTAACACTATGCCCATGCAAAAATCTCAAAAGACATCCAATCAGGTGGTCTCAAGTGGGGGTACTAATGCGTCTACGTCTTCCCTGAAGTCGGACAAATCAGATAATGTTAGTTCCTCTCACCATAGTGGCAATGTAGTCAATCAGTCTAGCTCATCATCCAGAAATAATCGTCATGGAAAAAACTTGAAAGATATTTTCCGAGTCAAGCTGTCAAATCGCAAGAAGTTATCATCCCCAGAGGAGGCTATCCTAGCAACTCTGGATTCTGCAATTGATTCTGGTGCTGCAGCAAGTAGTTCAAATACTTACCGTAAACCACGAAAAAAGCGCAGTGGTAGGAGCAGCGGATTTAGTGATAGTGCTAACAGAAACGGAACTTGGCCCCGCGTTCTAGCAAATCGAGTTAACAATTCATATACTCTACCACATCATGCAGATCATCATGGAGCTCACCTTGGCATTCCAGATGTCAGCAATACTGGTGGTAATCCTTCCCGTCAAGGTGATGCAAATAATTCAGCCGCTGATGCTTTGATGGACCAACGTAATCGCTCAGATTATAGCACTTATGGACCTTATAATCCCCAAAGTAACACCGTTTGTGTTAGAAGAAAAGAGCGGGGAGCAATCACCTCTCTGAATTGGGATTTAGGAGCTCCTGTTCCTGCAAAAAGTGTTGGTGCAATAGCTACATCTGCTAGCTGCGGAAACAAAAACAACACCGGTCGATTCGATGGTAACACTGGAAATGTGGGCCAAGTGGCAACATCTGTAATTCAGCCACCACATCATCGGCATTCATTTGGTATTTTTGATATTCCTCCGAGTTCAACTGGAAAAAGCAGCAAAGGGTAATTTAGTTTCATCGCAGTTCACAACAAACATACATATGTTTAGGCAATACACTTCTCTGCTTACTTTGTAAGCGCACTGTTTTTATTGTTGGTTTGACATGAATATTTTAGCGTTCCGGAGAGAAACAGTGTGGTTCCGACTTTGACTATGTCTAACTGTTCCAGCCTGGACTATTCAGTAAAATCTGGAAATACAGAAATTCTTGAATACTACGTCAAACGTATGGTGAAGAATCAGAACAACAGTAGCGAAAGTGATCATTTGGATAAGGTGGTTACTCCACCCTCATTAGCACTGCCCAATGTACCAGGCATGGGTGGTGGCCCTGCAGCAAATGGTAATTTTTGTAAATATTAAAAATTAGACAGTACCGAAAGTAGGAACAATGACCTTGTGTCGATAGAATACTAGATAGTTCTTCGTTTTTCTCAAGTTTAATGTGGTTATTGTAATTTTCTTGATCAATTGATGTAGTTATTGGTCATCCTAATCCGCACCCTTCACCACTAGCTGTGGGTATACCTGTAACGCTGGATAGAATTTCAAATCGTTTTGGTGCGTATGCCAATCCTCGTTATTCTCTACACACACATGATAACATGGGTACATTGGGTACCATAATGCCTATAACATCTGCGAATGGAAATACTGGAACATTGCCGCTGACCATGGCGAAAGCTAACAATAGTTTCGCTTTCGAACCCACATACAATCCTCATCATAGCCATTCACATGGTACTGATCATGGATCTATGTCCACTGGTGCGGTTGCTAGCAGCGGGCGTGCTGCGAATAAAATTAATTGCTTTCGAAATTCTGATGACTTCCTCCTACACCCCACGTACGCTGTAGAATTATCTGGGACCTTCCCTCGAAATCGTGAACCCAGAATTCGGATTCCTTCCAATCAAAGTGTAACTAGCCGAAGTTCAACAGAAAAATTTGATTTAAGAAACAGCCCAATGCCCACGTTGCACGTTGAGGTATGGAACTTTTGTAATCAAAGGAATTAGTGTTTATGAAAAAACTCAAGTAACAGCTTGAATAATATTTTAATTTCACATGCAAGGCTGGACCCAACAGAAGAATTACGGTATATTAGTTTAACCATGTTCGTTGATGTAATTTTGTCATCAGAATCCAAATACATATACATTTGATCAATTATCATTATGATTGCATATGTCAAAAATGGTTCAAAATCCTGATTGCAATAATTTTTATTATTTTGCCGTAATCAGTTGTGGTTTCAACGCTTTCTACGCCTGACCTTATTTACAGGATGACGTTAAAATCCTTTAGCTTTTCTGTTTATTATTGTGCAAATGCATTTTTCAGTGTTATGATGATACGGTAAAGAATTATGAATGTCTGTGTTTCAGGTCGTAGATCCACGAAATCCTTCAGGAGCCTCTGATTTTAGTTCATGGCGACGTAAGCCGATGCCCGGAGATTTGCGGAAGGTGCGAATTGATAAATATGACAAATCCACGGAGCCACTTGGCTTTCAAATCTCGTGCAAGGCTAACGGCGGAGGGGTCTTTGTCTCCCAAGTCTCAGAACACTCTTTAGCTTCTCAAGTCGGCCTGCAGGTAAAATCGTAGAATAGCCATTTTTACTGTTGTAAAGACTTATTTTTAATGAAAATATGAATGTATATAGATTGGCGACCAGTTGCTGGAAGTGTGTGGCATCAACATGAGATCTGCAACTTACAATCTGGCCGCGAATGTTCTACGGCAGTGTGGTGACTCGATTACAATGTTGGTACAATATGCCCCAGACAAATACCGCGAGGAAGGCTGTACGTGTAAACAATTTGATTTTGTGATTTGATTTTATCACTTAAAGCAATACATGTATGGTATACAGATTATTTTTAAGTTTGTATTTTATTTCAGATGACGAGGGGTCCAGTTCTGAACACGACTCTAACTCTCATTCCGACGGTGAATCTTCTAGTGAACATGACGACGAAGAAAACAATTCGTCTATATCAGACAATGAATCCCATTCTTCAGCGCATTCTGGATCGCCTACGCCGTGCAATTCTCCTCAGTCAACTTTGGTTCGGAATTCTAAGAAAAATTCCTCTGTTCACTCAAAAAATCCAAATAGTAGCGTAAATTCTGCACAAGTATCTGTTTCCGTACCTTCTTCCGTGTCAGCACCAGCGCAAGCAAAGCAAATCATGAATAAAATGGCTAATATGGCCATCAGCAGTGGTACTGCCAGCTTAAAAAAAAGTTCGGGAACTTCGGCTATGGGAATCAAACCTGGGTTGGCTGTAAAGCCAGATAATGTTCAACAGCAATCACAAGGACAACAATCAGGAAAAACACAACAGCAGCAGCAACAACAAAATCAACAAGTTTTTTCAGTAGCTGTAGCTGATAAGAGTCAGTCAGACGGACAGTCATCACTCAGGTCATCTGTAAGAGAAGGAAGTGCAGGGGGTATTGATAGCCCACGATTTCTCACATTGCAGTTACTGAAAAATTCTTCCAATCTCGGTATATGTCTTGTGGGTGGAAACGTTGTTGGAATTTTTATTCATAGTGTTCAACAGGATTCTATTGCTGACAGAGTTGGTTTAAGGTAAGCGGAAGGAAGCCTTAATTTTTTCTTAATTTTCGATTCATTTAATGCGGAAGTTACTACAATGACTGAAAAATGACAATTAAAAATCCTCGAATTTTTCGCTGCTTCAGAACTGGGGATCAAATACTGGAGTACAACGGAACGGACTTAAGGCAGGCAACGGCTGAAGAAGCAGCGTTTGAATTAGCCAAGCCGTTAGACAAAGTTGGAATTCTTGTTCAGTACAATATTCAACGTTATAACGAAATCAAAGATCAGCCAGGAGACGGATTTTATATTCGCTGCCTGTTTGACTGGCCCTCGTTATCTGGGGACCACCAAGGAGGTAGTCCGGATCCTCAGCAACTCAGCTTCCAGAAAGATGAAATTCTTTACGTAGATAATACAATGTTCAATGGAAAACCTGGGCGCTGGAGGGCTTGGAAGGTAGATTCAGAGGGTCACCGACGGCATTGGGGCGTAATTCCTTCAAAATTCAAGTAATTGTCGACTTGTATACACATACATTAGTGATTAGTGTTTTTGAAGCAGAATTCTCCAACAAGTTACTTCTGTATTAGGGTGGAAGAAGATTTAATGTTTAAACGAAGCCTGGGAGATATGGAAAATGACCGAAGGACGTCTACGGTCACTCGTAGAAGCTTTTTCAGGAGGAAATCTCATCATCGAAGCTCATCCAGAGAACTAGCTTCATTTTCGGATTTCTCTATTAATTCATACGGGGATTTATCGCACGGGGGACTGCAGCTCAAGGAAGATTCTAGCCCCCTAGTGATGAGTTCGTATCAGCGCGTCGAGCGACTTGAATGTAAGAAGATCTTGAGATATATTGGTTTATTGGTATGCCACTAGGCTGTAGAATATGCATTGTAATGTAGTCTGAAACTCCGATTTTTATAAATCATTACGTTTTCGTCCTTTTCGCTTTCACGTTTAAGGTCTGAAAGGATTTCGTCCGGGGAAAAAAGGTTGGATTTTTGACAAATCATCTTATTTTAGAGTCTACGTAGGTATACAATATTATGTAAAAGATTACCCCACCCGGAGTCCCAGAGTATGTCTCCGTGTTAAATATTACCATGTCCAAATTCATTCGTGCTTGATTTAATTGATAAAGCACCTTTTACATAAATACATTTGTGGCTGGATGTTGTACTCTATCGGCCATTACAATCTGTAATTAAGGTACTGTGGTTGCTTTCATTTAAGGTTTTTTAAAATGGTTGATTTGCTTATTCCCCAGACATGCTTTTCCTTCGGCCTGTACTGATCTTAGGAGCTTTAAGCGATGTAATTTCTGAGCGGTTAGCGCAAGACTTTCCGTATCAATTTGGACGTGTACCTTTGGAAGTCATGCATTGCAACGGCCCAATGTTGGAAAAAGGTTTAGCCGAAAACTTGTTCATTGATTACAAGCGAAAGGGCACTCACTACGAATGTGTCACGATGGCGGCGGTGAAAGAAGTCAGTTCTAAGGTAATAAAAGCTCATTGCACATTTAATAAGCATAATGCAATTATGGCTCAGTAGGTGTTTGTGTAATGCTTAATGTAATGTTTTTACAATTCGAAGAAATTATACTGCATTCTGGATGTGAGTTTCGCGGGTGTGGAGCGTCTGCAGCGAGCGCAAATGTATCCAATTGTTCTGCTTGTGAAGTTCAAGAGCCCAAAACAAATTCGGGAAATAAAAGACTTGAGATGTGATAAAATCACGGCTAAGGCTGCCAAAGAGCTTTTTGAGCATTCTTCGAAAGTTGAAAATGAATATCGACACCTAATTACAGGTCTTTTAACTATATACTACGGAATTAATATTTAGTCACTTAGTCATTATTACTAATAACTAGTAACATTATTACTAATAACATTATTATTTGTCGCTTACTTCATCTATCTTTTTATTTTTATATAGCGTGCGTACCTGGAGGCACTAACATTTCTTATTTGGCAACCCAAGTGAAGACAGCAGTCGAGAAGGAGCAGTCAAAAACTTTGTGGGTCCCTGTTTGACCCTCGATTTTGTTTCGGCTCACGACGTATTCACAGCAGACTTTGTGAAGCCTTACTAGTGCTATTCCAAAAGTGTTTCATCGCGTTTTACGTGTACGCATGTGCATATATACGTGCTTTCTCAAGTCGTTGGGAGTCGGGACATTCATCTGTCATTAATACAAGAATAATTGGCGTTATGTTTTCCCTACATATAATAATATGTAATTGCACATATGTAGTTATTGTGAGTAGAATATGAGGATTATGACCCCCTCGAAGTGGATCATATCACAAGAATTTTAGGGGGTATTACGTACCTGTGCTCTTTTTTAAACAAAATTGTCAATATCGTTGTTGTTTTACAAACTCTTCTGGCGAATAACAGTTTCAATATACTTTTCGCTTGTATGTGTATTGCAGCTAAGTGAAACAATTGTTTAAAAAGATATCTCTTTTCTGTGTTAGTGAGAATAACTTTATTTAGCTTGTTATTATCAATATTTTTTTAGTTACGATTACTAATTTTTTTAATTAGATTTTTATTGTGGTATAGCTACCTCTTTGAGGATTTTTGTTCAGTCAAATGGAAACGGTAATGGTGGCAACTGCTGAGTATATAAAACGCAAAATGGTACACATAGCACTTAGCTACTTTATAACTCTACCTCTACCGTGTAGATATCGGGGTGACGTTGCAATATTGTTTATTATGTATGTATATGTATAAATGAACAATGAACATAATCAGCATTAGCCATATAGTTAGAAACTCCCTTATCATAAATATTATATAATACAAGAATGGCAATCAAGAAATGGCAATTATGGAGTGAAAGTGTTGAAACATAAAGAAAGTGCCAATAATTATCCGAAAAACCAAAGCAATCGTGTTTGTCTTTGGCTTGCTGACTGCTGACACAAATTCCTCAATTTCGTTACTTTCATGAATTAGAACAACTTTCATTTTCACTGTCGAATTTTACTCAATAATTTTGAGAAAACAAGACCTTTAACTAATATACGCTTCAATTTGTGCTACAATTGGAAAAGTTTTGAATAGTAAAAGTAAAAAGACAAGGCACAAATATTACAAGACGCACCAATCCCCAGCTTGAATGTTCATGCATTTAAGCCGTGAAATTAACAGTGTATATACTACATACATATATTTCGTAATGGAGTCCCTACATGCGAGTAAAAATTGATTTCTTGTTGACGACTCGGTCTAAATCGTATGTTAGCAAAATTATGTAGCAATCCCGTGTTGAAACATTGTATACAAAGTGGTGGTCTTTGCTCAAAAATCACTTATAGTAACAACTCATGATCTTAATGAAAGAAATTTGGAATCTATTTTCAGAATTAGTCCAAACGGTGTGCTTATTCATTAGTTAGTGCTGCTTAAATTTACCAACTAGCAATTGAAATCTCATTCCTTTTATAAGTTCGTGTTACTTTAAAAGTATATGCTACTGAAATTTATACATTAATGATAGTATTAGTATTAACCTAATATTAAGCAAGCGATTCTCAGTCAGTTATATTCAATTTACTGAACTTCCATCATAGATTACGTATCATCATGTATGCCAAAGTCAATTTTTCATGTATGTATCTGTGGAAGCAGCAACATGCGTGAGGTTCAGCCTCACTAACTTTAACGAAAATCACACAAATGTGGTAGATTTTATTGTGACTCTTATTAAGAATTATAATTAATTATATGTATTACTTGCTGGCTTTGTATGCAATCTTCATTCAAACGCCGGTGGGGTTAATGAAGTTTATAAGACAGTCAAAAATAATAATTATTGTTACAGCTACTCTATATACGTACTGGAATAGAGAGTAATCTTAGTTTCGATGTAGCGTTTTTTGTTTGCAGTAAATGTGTCTGACATTGAAAACAATTGTGATTTGTTATTTCTTTGTAATAGCAGTACATTACATACATACGTTTCGTGAGAAATCTGTATGTGCGTAGTGTGTACAAATACATACCATACGCATTTTTCAGTTCAGCCCCAGTTTGGCGATTAATAGGCACATGTACATTGTCGTGGCTATTCTACAAACTCGTTAAAAACTGCTGTGCGATTAAGTATTAACCTTGGAGTCACACCGATGCTGCAATAGTGCCACCCCGTGAACATTTATTTGGGAATTTCTTCGGACGGCTGCGAAGATGCAGCTTGTGATGTAGAGCTTGAACTGGTCGCCAGGTCCGCGTTAAAACTAGGCCCCAGATGTCTCCTGCACATGTCAAAATCAGAAAGATTAATGCTTACACTATGTTATTACTTTGAAGACATATTCTAAAGTTGTTATGTGCCTACGAAACGTACGATATCGTGAATTGATTTCCCTCAACGGTGACAGGAAAAATCTTGAGGAGTTCGAAGTATGAACTAGTTTTGAATTCCTTTAGAACCGTTTCATAGTTCATAACTAATTCGTCAGTCCCCGCAAGTTGTTCCAGACTCTTACTTGATCTCCGATTTATGAAGTTTAGATTTTCGGATTGTTCAAAGAAACCGTGCCCACCAACATTGGTTGCAATCTCATACAACGGAATCTCACAATTGAATCGCATCCGACACAATTCATACACCACATGCACGGTAAATCGGCCTTCGAACACCAAATTCCGGAGACTCATGAGGAAATACTCAGTGAGATGAAGCTCATCTTCTAAAATCCTCCCGGATTCAACCAGAGCCACGCGGTCTTCTCTCTTAAAAAGGATATGCTGATTCATACGTGGAAGACTCCGAAGTGTCCGACGGAGGAAAAGGATTGCTTCGTAGAAGGAAATGGCACTCCCTCTAGCTTGTACATCTTTGCAACGATTCATGTATTTGTCCGCAAAATAAATGTTCAAGTAAATTTCCTCGTACTTTCTCTTGATCAAGCGACTCAACGCTTTCATGTCCGTCTCCTGTGCCTCCATGTTTCCACGAGTGCCAAAATATTGCCATTGCTCCGTTTCTTTCCGGGTATTAAACTTATCTTTGTTGGCCTCAACTTTTTTTTTAAGTACTTGATAGTCAGACAGACACTTTGATTTGTTCGTGACATTCGAATGCGGAGGATTCATTACCCCCGACGGTGGTCGATAGGTTTTATGGTACCGCTTCAATCTGTTCAATTTTGACTCCCGAGTCTGATGTTGCTTCACACTTTGGATGGATTGCCGGCGCTTTTTGTCCGATAGCACCGTTTCATGGGTCAGACCTTCCAAGTCGTGGCAATGAATGTACTTGTCGATGGTACTCTCCGCCTTTTTCCGAGCTTTGATAAAACTCTCCACCAATTCGCTCAATCTCACCCAACTTTTCGATGAAAGTTTGGCCAAGTCCACCAGAATTTGTGGGAAATATGTCGGATCCAATTTCATCGACTCTTCGTCCAACATTTTGTCCAATATTAAGCCCAAAAGCCACATGTATGAACCTTACAAAGACAAAGTGAGACGGTCTGTTCAACATTTAAGTTATTGTTACCCCTACGATAATCATGGTCACTGCGCTAAGTAAATGAATTGCTCTAATCGCTGTCATTTGTTGAAACAAATCGTAATACATGATCAAACTGACCGATGGTACATCTCGATTCCACCATTTCCAATTCTTCAGCCGTTACATCGTTCTCTAGATAATGGGATAAAATCTGCAAATTCTCTTCAAGAAATTTATTTATCAGATGTAAATGCCTAATGGCCCGGATGATGTGCTTGAAAGCACTCAAAAGGTCTCCCTGTAATGGATTCTGCCAGCCGTCCGAGAAAACTTCGGCGTTGTTCTAAACAACATCGTTGGAATACATTCTTATTAATCTTTAAATTGTCAAGCTAATTTCGTGACATGATTAAAGGTACCCGGACAGCAACAACGAACATACATTAATCCGTTTGTAAGCGTCGATGACGAACTGCAATGTGTAGTCACTTCGTTTACTCGCTGGCCTGAAATTATTGCGAAATTGCGATATTCTACGATACTAAATGCAAAAACAATTATTTATGAATGGCATAACATGTAGATGTAGAACATTTGCCATAAATTTGGAGAAATGGGTAGACTTACGGAATGACTTCGTAGGCGGGCTCTGGATCGACTCGTTTCTTTCGGAAACAAGGGCACCACGTTGGAAATGGAACATGCTCAGCCCTAGAGGTAAAATCACGAAAAAAATGCTGATTTTATAATTTTATAAAAGGACCAAAGTCATTTAATACAGTGCTGGAAGGTAATGATCAAGAGATCACGCCCAAGTCATACACGGTAGACGTAGAACCAATGGAGTCCTCGTAAACGACGTGAGTTTTAACGAGGTCTTGAATGGCAGCACGACGCTTCTTCACTTCTTCCCGTGACTCAGTAGGATTTTCCTCCGATTGGACCGCAACAGGTGCTGGTATGGCATCAGGAGCAGACTCCATGTAATATGTGCTATCACTTTCCGAACATTGAATCTATAGCTAAAACTGACATCTTTCTTGCAAACATTTTCCTGGAAAATATTGTTGGTTCTTATAATTCTGGAAGTCTTTTAATTCAATTTTATGGATTTGTAAATTGTAAAAAAGTCACTTCGATATAAAAATAATTCGCACGCACACATAGGAACATGTATGTACCTACACGGAATAAATCGAATTGAACAAGATAGAAGATAGTGCTCTCTTCAGGCTGGATTAATTCGTGTTAACATTAACCTGTGAACGCTTATTCTTTGGTATTCGAAGAGAAAACCACGAAGCTTATACATGCACCAAAGCATTGTAAAACTGTTGTGTTTTACAAGCGATGAAGTAATTTACTTCTACAAAATAAATAATTTTGCACTCGAATTCAATTTCGACTGTTTTCAGTTGCTTTTTTGATTTCAGAAGGAAAAAACTTTATCTCCATCTCAAATTTCATCACCAGACTGCGGGAAATCTTTAATGTGCTCATGACTAACAAAGCAATCGTAAGGATTTGTTCGAATAAGACTATTATTTATTCCAAAGATGTCTTAACAAATTCGTGATAACCACACTGTAAATTCTGCGAAGCGCTTCCGCAGATAGTAGATCCTGAAGATTGTTTTAAACTTTAAAAAAATGTTTTATCAAAAGGCACCAGATTTACTTAATGCACTAGGTGCTCCAATATGAAACAAACTCCATGCAAAAATTATTATTGCTATACAAATTCAATATTTTAGCACAAGTCCTTAGTCATAATTTTGGAAACTAAGCATCCCGACAGAAGTTCGGGCGAATTCTGGTACATTTCTCCAACTTGATCCAATCCATAGAATTTTTTAATTGCTTCTTCGTTTCTAGAGCATTCCTTCAATTTATCCATGGCGATTTCCTTCCCTCCAATTAACATCCTTATCCTATGAAAATCCGTAGAAGTTGCCACCACAATAAATTCTTGAGCATCGTCTCCAGCCCCCATAGTTTTTAAGGATTCAGTAATCTAGAAATCGGGGAAAAATATATTTCATATTCAGCACTGGATTTTTGTATACTTCCAATTGTATTTGCTCATAGCATACAATCCATATAATAATTTATACATATACATACTGTTTACAATCTACACCTAAATGTCGCTTACATTTGAAGTAGGACTTAACCAATACAAAATTTCCGTTGGCAACGATCGTGTTTTCATTGTTTCATCACGCTGATTCTGTAGAGCTTTTGACAATGCAGCATCAAGATGGAATTTATCCCAAATCTGAAATGAACAAATTATAATTGAAATATTTACAACTTGCAAATAGTTCACATCACACCAGTCAATTCCAGGAATATAACTATTGAACAATAATTGCGTTAATCCTAACTGTCCACAATAAATCATCACAAGAACCTGGGTCGACTTTGTCTAGGTAGGTTAGGTGAGGTACTTGTTACCCGTTTGAGCTAACACATGCACAGTAGCGTACAGTGTACATCATACAAACTTGTTTCTCAATACTCAACAACTTAAGCTCTATTTCTGTTTTATGTCCTACGTAAAAGCATTAATTTTTCTTACCCACGATGGGTTAACCAGACAAACTGGGATTTTGGTATTAAAAATGAAATTCCGGATATCCCCCGCATTTTGAACCTCATGGAACAAATGAGTGAATAAAACTGTTTCCATTGGCAAAGCACCCATTTTTAAACCTGATTCGGAGGTTTAAACTCACTTCAACTGTTATATTTAAAATAAATGCACAATGACCTGCAATATTGAAAAGCGTACTCAGACAATCGATGACAATATTACCCAGCACTATATGAATCAGCGAACACCAACAAAACCACGGTATACAACAATTTGGAAAGGTTAAATTTGGAAAAGTCTAATTTCTGAAGAGATCACTACCGTCTGACCTATTTGACCCGAATTTAACTGTAAATAATATTGGTGTAAGACGTGAGCAATGAGCTTGCACGTTTCAAAAACAATTCAAAAAAATTATTTTGCAAAATGAAATTTATGAAGAATGAAAACGTGTGGTTTTGTGTTGTGGAAGCCGGAAGCTTTAAATTTCGCGCCAATGAAGGAATGTGCAAAGTGCTGTAATTAAATGTGTACCATACGCAGCCTGTCTGCATTAAAATATAATGAATAAAGAAAAAGAAACTTTACAATCGTGTAACGTAAATTTTATTGCGAATAGTGCACAATGTTTTTTAAAGAAAAAGTTTCATTTTATTTATACTTTTGAAAATTTTCAATCATCCTGAATTTTCGGGAATAATTGGATTACGAAAAATACAGACAATTCTTGTAGACGAATCTTGGATTTTATTTTCACAATGACAGTTTTCTTGAAAAGTGAAAGCAAGTAAAGAGGTTACAAAAGGTATTTTTATATTGCTAATTCCGACCGCGGAACAGCACGTCAGAAGTGTTTACTTGACCTCAGAGGTCAGGTTGTGGCTTTTGTTGTGAGAATGGCTTGTTGTGAGATGCTTCTTAACATATGAGGGAGAAATGTTTGCGTGAAACGGATTTTATGGTAATATAATCCCCGGGATTTTTTTAATAGCCCCCATAACCCCCAACACCACCACCCCAGCCCCAGCCGTAGCCTTGGCCAAAATGTCCGTAACCATGTCCGAATCCAGGGAATCCGTGACCGTGCCCATGGCCATGTCCATGACCGAATCCACCATGACCTCCATGACCTCCATAGCCCCCGTGACCTCCATAGCCACCATGACCTCCTTGACCGCCCCAGCCCCAGCCTCCGTGCCCACCGCCGTGTCCACCGCCAAATCCACCGCCGTAGCCACCGCCATGACCTCCCCAGCCCCAACCGCCATGTCCAAATCCTTGACCGTGTCCAAATCCACCATGACCTCCATGACCTCCGTGTCCAAATCCACCATGACCTCCATGACCTCCGTGTCCAAATCCACCATGACCTCCATGACCACCATAACCTCCATGACCTCCGCCCCAACCCCATCCAGGGCTATGACCGTAATAACGACGTCTTTTACCCCGGCCTTCTCGGTAGTAAACGTCATCCTCATACACTGGCACTTCAATCACGTTGGAATCCTCCAAGGAAACTGCGTAATCCTCCGGCTCTTCATCCTCGTACAGCTGACCTGAGGCATAGGCCAGCAGAACTACAACGAGAGCAACTGATACCTGGAAGACATCAAATTGGATATAATTAAACTTGGTTAACTGAGCTGAATGACAAACTAAACAAAAAAATTTGTCATCAAAAATTGGTAAAAATTAGTAATTTGTACTCCAAATTTTTCCACAAAGTAATGACTGAATTTTTAAAAATCGTAATTTGTACTCCAACAAATTTTTCCACGAAGGAGTGAATTTTAAAAAAAATTGGAATTTGTACTCCAACAAATTTTTCCACGAAGGACTGAATTTTAAAAAAAATTGGAATTTGTACTCCAACAAATTTTGCCACGAAGGACTGAATTTTAAAAAATTTGGAATTTGTACTCCAACAAATTTTTCCACAAATGAAGGATTGAATTTAAAATTGGAATTGAAGAAAAAATTCCCTAAAATTTGTAGTTATTATTATTCCTAGTGAACGTGGCCATTTCCGCATAGCCCCAAAAGAGCAAATGTTTTACAGAAAGTATTGAAATCAGAGAAGAAAATTACGGTTTCAAAACTCACAGCTTGATTTAGTTAAGTTAATAATTTTTGCAAAATAATTTTAAGTATTATTATTAATTGGAACTATAGTTAAAACTGCACCCAATGAATTAAAACCTAAAACCACTCACAAGATGCTTCATGTTGCACAGAAGATTTTTGCACAGCCAGGCAAAAAAGTATATACCCCTTTTGATTCTCAGAAAATCTGACTCCGGTCTTTGGCACCAACGTTATGACCAGGCCGTTGGACCAGGACTCGTATTTATACCATCGGCTTAATTGACCAAATTGTCAGTTTTCCCAAGAGAAAAAAACATACAATATGAAGCCCCCGGGAGCAATCAGTGCCGTAGCGGAATAAATTAAAAAGTCGATGGCATTGCAGGAGAAGATTTTTGAAGAACAAAGTTTGGGGTAAAAAAAAATACTAGGGGATTTTTTATGACGCTATCCTCTGAAATCAGAGGATTTAGAAGCATCAGGAGGTATTATACAGAAACAAAAAAAAAACCTTTGCTTACTAATACAAGTTCTTGTCTGGTTCTGCCTTCTTCTTAAGTCAATGTGAGTAATTGCTTATCACTTTTACAGCCTTTTGCTCTTATTGTATTGCATCCTCTTTGGACTTTCGATTTCAAACCAAGAAGATCAGAAAGTGGAGGGAGATGTAATAATTTTTGACATGCAATCAATAGCAGGTTATATAGCAAATCACCTGTTTTTTTTTTATGATTATCGGATTGTATAGTGTCTGTCGTGCACCTCACGATTCATTTCACCACTCATGTTACACTGTTACACCTTGGACCATGAAAGTTGCCCTACGTGTTTCAATACCCACAGTCATCCACCTCTTTATAGTTAAAACTGGCTTTAAAGGGTTGGCAGTTTAAGAAAAAAATTGGTGTGCGCATTTTCACCAACAAGAAAAACAAAAGTTACATTGGTTCCATGGTCGATCTTAAGGGGAAAAAATGCAATAAAGATATTCATCATGGATATTTACATGTGCTAAACCACGTATTATATATCGTTGAACTCTAAATTGACCAGACAGAGTCACATCAGTTGGTATTGGTATTTGATTTTTGGAGCGATTATGGATGTAATGAAGACTGTGATCTGTCATTGTAAAATATCCGTCTAAATACCAGTTACAGATGCATTCAGTACGTGTTTTTGCAGAAACTACTCCTTTCATGTGCTAAATCAAATTCCCCTAATTGCGTATAAAATAATGTACACACACTGGGGTTCATGTGTAAAATGCATTGCATTTGAAAAATATCAATCACAATTACTTGTGTGCAACAAATGTTTTGTGTCGGAATCTTTTTTGGCAACCTTAATGTCGATTCATTTAAAGTTAATGTTTACCTGCCTCTAACAATAACAATAACCAAAAACCAAAACTGTTTTGGCTAGATTTGCTTGAGAAATATTTTTTAGATTCGCAAAGAAATAGGTACATCACATCATTATTTTGATTTCTGGTACCCCTATATATTATATATATATAATAAATATACATATGTATGTATCTAGTGATTTTGGCAGCCGGGGGTGTGCCGGATATGTGCTCATAAAGAGTTCAAATCAAAACCTGTTAGTGTATTTTGTTTATATAATCAGAAAATATTTGCGAGGCACCCTGTACATTAGGATCTCGGAGTCGATGAAGATTACACTTTTGATTACTGAATTTATGCAGAAAAAATCAAGTTGAAGAAGCAACTTTTACTTTACCATGCAATTGCACAAATGAGAGTGACCGCTCAAGTTGTATAAAATACCGTTGTGAGAGAAAAATCGTTTATTACGCTCACTCCTTGTCAGTCAGGTTAATGTGTTCTTCCTTCTAGAATGGGAATGTCAAGACCATTTTTTTCTATGGAGATGAGAACGTGTAAGATTCTCGTGAAAAAAGGAGAATTTCCAGTGACGCTAATTGAAGCTTTTTTTGCATTCATAATTTACTTTACTGCCTACGGCCGAAAAAAAAACGGAATGGGAAAAAATTTCGGCATTTGGAATTCACGGTGTTTATCCGGCATAAATTTTGTCTCAATACAATTGCCTTTGCTGAGTTCTTTATTAGGCTATGTATAGGCGTGCTATTAGATGGACATATTAATTGCGTTCATTAGCATGCTGAAAGGCATCGGCCACATTTATCTTAATAAATGTGTACTGAAATAATTTGGAATGCAATATACATAATATCGGCTTTACCGAAGTTCCTCTGTGGTGAATTTCCCTCTGTAACTCAAGGGTCAGTCGAAATAATACTAAATAATAAACCAAGATTGGAGATGAATATAAAAAATAAGATGTTGAAAGTATTGAAAAATCATTCCTGAGGCGACTCCACACCTCTACAAGCATTTCATGCACGAAGGGAAACCGATTTTGGATGTTAATTTTAAATTCCAATGAATGGACGCGGTTCATTACGAAATAAAATAAATGAGTGGCACTTGCAAGGCAATCATCACGTAATTTGTAAATCCAGTGCGAACAATTTTTAAAGAAACAGTCAGGTTGATACCTTTAATTACGAAAAAGGAGAAGATATTACAAATAATATTAACAGGGCCATACAACAATCAAAATAAAATTAAGTATTCCTGGGAAAATCTTATACAATTTATTTCTTTAATACGTTTTATCATCTTAAGGTAGCTTCCCCACGTCCAGAACGAGAATCACGTTTCGGGAGAATACTCCGAACCCAATTCCAAAGGGAATTGCGGACGTCATTTCTCCTCAAGTGCTCACACTTGTGTCGGAAGCAGTCAGAGTAGCCCGATTCCCCGGGTCGGGGTCGGCTGTTGCATAAATAATCACTGACGACAGTGTCTCCTGAGATGCACTGCACTATCGTTTCTTGAATGCCTGCATGCAAAACAATGGCAAATTAAAAATGCGAACCCATAACTTATTACTATAGAAAACAACTTTCTGGTTAAAATCTAACCTTTTCCACATTGAACGGAGCAGTCGGAGACAATTTTCCTCCATTCATAGAAAGTGCCCTCGATGGGACCGGAAGACCAAAAGCTGGACCCGATCCGGGAGGGGATTTTGGCTTCTATAGATGCTGAGTTAAAATTATTTACACCCCGCCAGGAGGAGGAGTCGCTTTTGAAATCATTATCGTCAATTTCCAAATTCAAACTCCTCGCATTGGCCCTCAAACCCGTGTCGTCCTTCCGGGAATTTATCCTTCGACCTTCAGCACTGCCGTCCCCGTGACTGGATCTGTCCACTGTCACGGGACGGGAAAAGTCCAGGGAACTCGGGCTAATATCATGGGGGCGGGGGTTTCCGAAGAGGGACGAAAATCCGCCTACAGATAATAAATTGTTCCTTCAAAAATTCTGATATGGAACAAAAACCGGGCAATATCAAAATGTCACTCACTGTCTCGTTGGGACATCCTCGGGAACTTTTTCACCAGCTCCCGGAGGCTACCCTGGTCCAGGGCCGCACTAGTGACCTGTTTGTCCATGATATCGTACACTACTTGTCGCTTATTTCGTTGCTGCTGAAAGAAAGTCTCTATTGAACCCATTAATTTCTCCGCAATTCGGTACGTGGGAGTGTCATCGGCCCCAAAATCCTAAGAAAAAAAAACATATACAATACAAACATGTAAAGACAAATTTTTTACGTTTTTTCTTCTGACTATTAATTTCAAAATATTGGACATAAAAAGTAGAAAACTATTTGAAAAAATATTGAATAAAAAATTTAAAATTAATTTCCCCTCACAATGCACTTTCCCCCCATACAGTAGGCTTTCCTGGTCGCATCTCCGCGGGAGCAATCTGTCCCGGCCGGGAACCAGCCCTCCTCTCCGTTCACCATGTAGAATCTGTAAGGCACGCCTTCATCTTGACAGCCGATTCTGCATGGTCGATCTTTGTCCTCTGTCATGCCAAACAATATGTTAATTTTTCCCCAAAAAAAATCCAGATGACATCACTGCTGAAAAATGTTTAGAAAACGGGTTAAAATGTGCAATGCGTAATACATACCAGGCGTCGCCGACAGCTGCATTCCAATCCCAGAGAGCCCACTAACTTTCTCCGCGTATTTACTACACACTTTAGTGGCATATTCAAATGGAGTTTGCAGTCTGGTGCATGTTAGTGCCTAATAAAAACAATATTATTCACCCGTTCAAACGCAAATTTTTACATGGGGATAAATTAGAAATTTAAATTTATGTATGTGCGCAAAATTAAATTTGTGTACGAAAAATTAAATTTGTGTACGAAAAATTAAATTTGTGTACGAGAAATTTAATTTGAGTACGAAAAATTAAATTTGTGTACGAAAAATGTAATTTTTGTACGAAAAATTAAATTTGTGTACGAAAAATGTAATTTGAGTACGAAAAATTAAATTTGTGTACGAAAAATGTAATTTGTGTACGAAAAATGTAATTTGTGTACGAAAAATTAAATTTGTGTACGAGAAATTAAATTTGTGTACGAAAAATTAAATTTGTGTACGAGAAATTAAATTTGTGTACGAAAAATTAAATTTGTATACGAAAACAAATTCTTACAGTGGTTGTTGAAGGCTTGCAGAGTCTCACGGAGAGAGCCAAGCCGGAGCATTTATGATCCCCGGAATGACACCGGCGTTTCACCAATTCCAAGCCTTTTGCTGGTGCCAGGCAGGCCAATTTGCATTCACTCTGGCTTTCCCAGGCACTCCATCCGGATTTGGCGTTACGGTGAATATTAGTGAGAACGCTGGTGCTATGCGTGACGCTGCTGCTGGTCACACTGCTACTACTGGCCCCGTGAACATCCAGGCGATTCCCGAACCACGACTTGGGAGTAAGCTCTTTGGACAAGCCCTGACATTCTTCCTCGGACAAACTGAAGTAGGAGTTTGCATCGCAACTAAATTCCTGTGTCATCCCATATTTTTAGAGTCAACTCCAATTTAATTTATTTTAATTCATTTTTAAGACGGTTTCTGAATTTTAATTACTTGACATTTCCCAGCGATACAAAATGTGGGGGCGTTCGGTTGGGAGATTAGTTTACAGGCTGTTCCATCCGGGAAACTCCATCCTCGACTTCGAGATCCGCCCTTCTCATTCGTCTCACACCAGACGGAGCAAGCTCTTTCAGCTAAACAATTCATAGTCAAATAAGCATGGACTTCTTAATCACCTATTCAAATAACCAATTAATAATCTTACGGTCATTCGTATTCGTCATGTAGCCTCGACCCGTCAATTCCGTATCTACGGCCGCTGCCCGGCCACAAACTTCATTGGCATATTCCGTCGTCTTCGGCTTGGTATTGGTTGCAGAACAAACCTTTTAAGTACAAATTCACTTGTACCATTTATTTCAATTAAAAGGAGACCTTACGCATTAAAACATTAATTAGTAACTTAATTAGTTGATTTTCGTGGATGAAATCTCACCTTAGCAGCATCACACGTTTTATACCGCCGATCTGGCCCCTCACACTGCCGGCCTCCATTCTCAGGACTGTACAAAGAGGATGCAATCATTGTTTATTTGGTTACGGCATGATACAATCGTTGTGTTTTAATTAAAAAAAAATTAAATCAATAAAAAAAATTAATAAAAAAACATTAATTAAATTTAAAGACAATTTTTTTAAACATGTTTGTATAAATTTTTAGGAAGTCTCAAATGAACTAACCGAGGACTATCGCAGCGCCTAGCAGCCAAACGAACCCCGGTGGAGCCCGGGAAGATGAGTCCCTCGTCGGAAATGAGGCACGCCGAGGAGCAATCTGTAAAAAGCGACCATTTACCCCAACCTCCATTCATGGCCTTGAGCGTCGAATAAGCTGCAGTCTCACTTCCTCCCACGCTATTAGTGGATGTATGATCAAAATTCGAGATGCTATCAGATTTCGTCACGCATTTCCCCGCACGACACCACTGGATAACACAGAATGTAAAAAAAAAACTTTTAAATGACAGGAAATGCAAAAAAATGTACAGAAAAAAAAATGGGAAAAAATCGTACCATGTCTATTCCACAGAAAGTTCCTTCCAAAGCCGGATGAGACGTCCAGGTATAATGCTCCCGCCGACAATGCAAATCCCGACAAACGTCTTCCAGGGGCTGCTGCACGGCGTGGTAACTTCCTCTTCCATATTTAAGGACACCTACGGACAACAAGAATGTCTCCATACTAATTGCTGTTTTTTTATTAATAATTTACATTCGTATTTTATTATGCACGAACATTGCCGATCCGCATCGAATCTTTCTCCAGGAAGCCGGCCATCAGCGTCATGATCCAGACGAGACTCGGATTTGGCCTTATCCAGCAAACATTTGGATTGACTTGTCTCCAAGAACATGTCCAAGTACCTCTTACTACAGGGAGACCACGTGATTTTGCCCGAGCCCAACGTGGGACTCATGATGTGGCTTGTGGGGTCACATTCATTGTCAGCTTGTGGTCCATCATGTCGCATGCCCAAACTGGAATTTTTGCAGAAAGAATTTATCTTAACAGACTGCATCACAATTAAAAGATTATATTTTAAATTATATAAAATTTATAATATAAAATTATAATACAAAATTCTATTATTAAATAAATAATTAAACAATAGTACATAATATAAGAGACATTTTAATTTGTTTTATGAAATCTAGGAATTTACTTGTGTCCAATTTCATGGGCAACTACGTAAACACTCTCAAAGTGCCGGCCTTCATTAACAGTGCAGCTGCTGGACCGGGTACACATGCCAGCCACGGGGGCAAGTCCCACCACCTGATTGCTGATCTTCCCCGACTGATGTACCACGTACAGATCCAAGCCCGTTAGAATGAGGGCATGATCCCAATGGAGAGGATCAGCATCACTGGAGGGATTTTCAGTCTTTTGCCATTTGCAAAAATTGGTGAGAAACCGATCAATGTCGTAAGGACGTAAGAGTCCGGGTGGATCCGAAATGAGCACTTCCAGGCGCTTGAGGACAAAATCCACCCGGTGACCCAAGGAAGGATCCTGGTACAAGAGTTGGACGGCGTTAATCATGGCCAAGACAATCCGGGTGACTTCTCCGTGGGTGTCATCGGGGAAGTTGGACTGCATGTGCTTGAAGAGGTCCTTGTCAATGAAGACGGCCGTCTCAATGGTCAAGTGAGCCAGTTCCTTCTCCCGCAAAACCTCCACGTCCTTCCGACCTTGTGGGTAGTTGAGGCCACTGGAATCGATGGAAGCCGGCTCCGTCCAGCTTAAATCCGTATCTAAAGAGGACTTCCATTTCGCTCCGAAAATCTCCTCATCATTCCGACCTTTTCTCCCATTTCCGGTCGTGACCCATTGGGCATCTTGGAATTCCCGGGAGATACTTCCGTTTTGATCCCTGTAGGAACTACTTCGGTTTTTTGGCCCTCCACTACTCATCCTCCTCCCTAGGGTCTTGCTCTCATCTGCGCGGTAGTCCGCCCAGGTCAAATATCGGTAGTTGCTATCTGCATCGTAGTTACCGCTATTGCTACTACTCACGACTTGAGGCTGTTGTTGATCTATCCGCCGGGTTAGAAACGGGAGATTCTCGGAGGGATTCGGGCTAAAAATATTCTCCACTTCCAATTCATGGATTGGATGATTAATCTTCAGTTTTGGGGTCGTGGTCGACCCATAGTAGAAGGAGTCGGGGTCGGCGGATTTCTCGGATTCCGTCCAATGGAATTCCCCCGAGTCCGTGTTGGAGGCGGAGTCCTCCTGGAAAAGTTGTTGATCCGCCCTCGTCGTCCTCCTCGTGGGCTTGTGGTTGTACACGTGAGCTGGTTGAGTCGTTCGATGCTGGAGCCAATAGGAATCCGAAGGGATTGACCGGGGACGATACAGATAGCTTCCGTATCCATCCGGGCCCTCATCCCCATCGGGGTATTGGGTACTTCGTCTGTTTCTTCCATGTGGCTTGAGGTTATTGTTGTGACCACAACTTCCCCACTCAGATGAGGAGGTCATTGGGGACCTCCGGGATCGCGGATGGTCCTTCCGCCAGATGAAATGGTGCTGATCCTCCAGAAGATCATCCTTATGCTTCAAGCCGTGAAGGCGGGAGGGCATCGGATGGATCACGTAATGATGGTCTTCGGATGTTGTAGGAGATATAATAATCCCGCTCTGTAAAGCGTATAACAAACGCGTAATTAGTTTTCCTAGTTATAAGACATTTGGAAATATTTCTGCAATTTTTCAGGCGGTATGTGCCAGGTAAATGACAACATCTGCAAATATTTGCAGGTCATGCTTGTTATGTGTTTGCCAATTTTTCTGAATTTTTTCAGTCAATTGGCAATCTACATTCGAGCTTATTTGCTGGCGATATATAGGCACTTTGGAATATTTGAGAAATTTGGCAGGTGATATTTGCAGGAGAAATTCGTCAGGCATGCTGCAACAAATGGGCTTAATTGCAAGCGATATTTGCGAGACGTATCGTAATGTAATCTTCTCATTATAATAAAGGTAACGTCTCATTCCATATTCCATAGTTATTGGCATTAATCTAAAGAAAATTCGCACAGCCGCTGTCTTACCAACAATAAATTCCCAAGCTCCAATTACAAAATCATTATTACTAGACAGCTTTGAACAGCTGCATACTAATTTCGCAAATTGGCTCGTTGAAATGTCGGAGACAATTCCTCGTAAATTTTGCGGTGGTGTAAGTACAAAATGTAAGTATATAAATGATAAAGGCCTATTTTTTTAAATGGGAGAAGCAGAAGATGACAGCATTTTATACTACTAATAAAAAAAGGCTTGAAAACCATTGTTTACTTCTACACAAGCAGAGGAGTGTGCATGGGAAATAATAGCGCGTGACGATGACCAACTGTGGGATAGGCCTTTCAGGAAGTGAGTGACACCCTTCTCTTATAAAAAAAAATCCTTTTTTTTTATTTAATCCCAGCACTGAACGCACGTTGGAAAAAGACCCATCGCTCACCATTTAAAAAAAAGTAACATAAAAAAATAATGGATACAAACAAGAACTAAATGGCCATTGCCTCACCAAACTCCCCAGCGTTTATTTGTTCAGTTATTTTATTTATTTTGTGACTACTTTTTACAGACTTGATGGGAGTCCATTTGCTGAACCTTTTTAAACGCATCCTGGCAAAAAACGAACGCATAAAAAGGTTCTCATCTAATTTCAAATGACAATTGTATTTGCACGCCACATGCAGTTTTTCCCTAAAAAATGCTAACAAAATAATGATTCTTGCAAAAAAAGGTTTATAAGAGGGATTTCCTTCCAAAAAAGCGTACACCCATTTAAATCTCGTTGGAATTAACTTACTATGCCTCCACAAATATTCAAAGCCGCTGATCCAATTCCGGCTCCTGTACTTGAGTCCTCTTCCTCGGCGGGTGAAGGTAAAGATGAGGCTGGCTCGTGAGAGACATGGCCGTGATAGTAACACCGTAATTGCTGACGAATTTGTTTATCTCCCAGAATATGACTCCCATTTTGATCTCGGATTAAGTAGACGAAATTCTTGGAGTCAATTAAATTAGGGTTAGGACTCAAACTCAGATTGAAATGTCGACCCAAGCCACTCAACGTGATTTGGGTCTCCGTTTCCGCCTCAGAGTTCAAATCTGATGGGGAAGGAGATGAGGGGAAGGGTAGGGCATCTCTTCTCCGTCTCCCTCGTCTCCGTCTGTGCGTGGGGGAAGGTGAGATGACAGGTCGAACGATGTCTAAATTTGGCACTGTAAAACAATGTCAGAAAGAAAACTTAATTAGTAAAAATATAGAGGAATTTATGTACGTATATAATATATTTACTTCAATTATTTAAAAAATGCTTAAAGTAAGAAGAATGTCATGGCTAATTAGCAAATAAGCAGCTTTTCAGTTGCATCCCTTTTCTCTGTAAATTTCTTGTCAGGAGAACGGGAACATTGTAATTGTTTTCAAAGTCTGCCCCACTTCTGTCTGCAGTGTCCCGGTTTATTCTCAGCATTTTTCACACGTCGTCATTAATACCATCGGCATTGTTACGAACTGCATTTGATTGAATACATGTGAATGTATGAACGATTACGGCAACAATATGTGGTGATTTACTCAAATAACAATTTTGCTTCCACCCTTTTAATTTGAACTTCCTCTTAATTTGTCTCTTTCTCTCACTTCTCTCCCTTTCGGTCTCCATTTTTCTATTTGATTTTTCGCCCTATATTTTTCTTTTCTTTCCTTTTTGTACCCGCTATTTTTGCGTTCACATTTACACTATGTTTTCTCTTATTTTACTGATTTTCCATCTCTATTTTCTCTCTTTCTATTTCTTTCGCCTTTCCCGTCTCTCTCTTTCCTTTTTTATCCCTTTCGTCTCTCCCTTCTCTCGCTCTTTCCTTTTTTATTATTTTTGTCTCTCCCTTCTCTCTCTCTATCTCTTTCCATTTTTATCCCTTTCGTCTTTCCTTTCTTTCTCCCTCTCTTTCCACATTTATTCCTTTCCTTTTTTATTATATTTGTCTCTCCCTTCTCTCTCTTTCCATTTTTATTATTTTTGTTCTCCTTTCTTTCTCTCTTTCTCTTTCCATTTTTATTATTTCCGTCTCTCCTTTCTCTCTCTCTTTCTCTTTCCATTTTTATTATTTCCGTCTCTCCTTTCTCTCTCTTTCTCTTTCCATTTTTACCCCTTTCGTCTCTCCTTTCTCTCTCTCTTTCGAATTTCTATCCCTTACGTCTCTCCTTTTTTTTCTCTCTCTCTCTCTTTAAAATTGTTATCCCTTTCTTCTCTCCTTTCTCCCTCTCTATTTCCCTTTTCATTCCTGTCTGTCTCTATCTCTTATAATTACGTTCTCTCTTTTCTGTTTAAAAATTTTTCCTTGTCTACTTTCTTCACTTTCTCTGTCTTGTTTTCTTCCTTTCTCCCATTGTTTCTCACTCGTTTGTACTATTGACTTTCTCTTTTTCCCGTCTCCTTTTCCCCAGATATCTGTTTCTCTTCTCCATTTCCGTCCCTGTCATTTATTCTTTCATGTCTCTTTCTCGCCCTTCCGTTTTTCGCCCCACATTCCAATATTTGTACCAACTTCCTCCGACCCAGCACGTCAGGTGAGTCCGTGCATACATTCACACTGTATCTCAAGGCTACTCAAGAAGAGCAAATTCCGGTGGAACAATAGATTCAGTTCATAGCCATTTATAATTCATAATAAAAAAACATTCCCTTTTTTACTCGGTGACCTACGCCTGCTCCATTTTTTTCAACATCCTAAAAAAATTAACCGTAACCCAAATATTAACACTATACACAATAATAGCAAGTCACAATCATTCTGGTCAAGGTTGAGCATTTCGTGAACACATGCCTCTGCACGATGAGGCTCATGTGAGAAGACAGGCAGGATGTCTGGGGTTAAATTTCAAAAAATAATAATAAACAATAAAACGACCCTTAGTACCATGTGATTAGAATTCACTTTCTGAGTACCACAAAAAGTTGGTGAACGCAGTTACATTTCGTAAGAGTCAAATAATAAATAATTAGAGGCATCGTATCGTGACATGAACTTTGTGCGTGGTAATTAAAACCTTTTTTTCAATGTCCTTCATGTATACGCTACTAGAACTCACTTAATTTTTACCCTACCCACAAAAACATTACATTATACACACAAAATAACGACTTAATTATTCCTCCCCCACAGTATAATTTTTAACCCCACCTTATCTTGGGTGCAAACTAGTAATTAAAATTAACCAAAGTTTCGTGATTTTTGAAGTTCGCAACTGCTTTCATTACATAATTATGTTTGTATTGACCAAGACAAAAAGAGTAACGTCAATGACTTAACAGTTGCACTACGTGGTTTCTTTTAGAGAGAAAAAAAAACAATTTGTTCCGATTAGTGGGAGCGGTTATGTCTGCAGTGATTTGGAAAACAATTTTGCTTACATTGCAAATCATTGCACGAGAGTTGCACAAGTACATTTTTAGATGAACTTTTAGTTTATAAGTCCAAGACAAGGCAAGAGGGGCAATGACTCAATAGAAAACAAAACAAAAATTAAGTTAACAAAGCCAGCGTGAGTCGGCAAGAAAGGAACTCAATATGGATTTATGTGAAGGAAAAAAGAATCCGTTTAACACAGATGAGAGCTAGAAAATGGGAGACCAATTAAGATGAAGAAATTTCGTCGGGATAACATGAAAAGGTGACCAAATCGGGTGAAATTAAATTATTTAATTAATTAATTTCAATCATACTGATACAAAAAAGAAAAACTATAATTTCAGATATTACAATGGCAAAAAAAATGAAGGATGGTGGGAGAAGATGGAAGATGGTTATAAGAGAGAAAGTTGCACACGCATTAATGACGGAAGGAAATTGGAGAACGATCAACACAAAAGAGAAAGCCAAGAAAAATTGAGCATCACAAGAGGCACAGAACAGACAGAGGAAGAAGAAGGTAAGAGAAAGACCAGGAATCAAAGAAAGGCCAACGGATAAAATAGAGACAAACGAGAGAAATGCTTGAGAAAGAGCAATGAGATGACTTTTTCTACCAAAATGTAGAAAGAAGCATAGAAGCGATTTAATAAAGAATGGAAAGAAAAGAAAGCTGATTGAAAAATAAGGGAATGCATCAAAAGAAAGTCGTAATGCCAATATTATAGTCGTATTTTCATGCCATATACAAATGTAAAATGTACAGTATACGTATTCATGACAGGAAAAACATTGAAGAAGCGGAAGAATGGTCCATTTCTAATTCAGAGCAAAGTCCTGCAAAATCTTTTTTTTTTCCAAACAAACCTAGTCATTTTGTATTTTATTTGGGATCTATTCCTCTTTTTTTGCAGCTTGCACATAAATCACGGGCAAGCATTTTCAGCGTCACTGCACTTTCAGCGTTGCGTCCACTTTTTCTGTGTACATTCGTAGGTAAATACACAATGCCACAATATACTGATAAATTGCATTAACACTACGTTGAACCTTATTTCATCCTTATAATCACATATAAACCACACGTACATATGTACATATATGTATACCAATATACACATATTCCTATATGTATACGCATACACATATTCACGGACACCGGCTGATCATTGCTGGCACATTCACGCTCTGAGCAAATAGGAAGCGTTTAAGGGCACAACAACATCTGCGTGTAGACAAGACATTATTATTGGAATCAGTTAAAACTACCCACGACTCTTCCCCACATAATCGGTTAAGGTTGAATGTTTTGTGCAAAAATCACCAGTTCTATTTTTTTCCATTTTTTTTAGTACGCCCAGAATGTTTTCATGGACAAAGTTCAAACTAAAGTGTGATAAAGATGCATTTTAGCATTTTTTTAAATCCCCATAATTGATAGCTTTGCCTTCAGTATGAAAAGGGTGGTCTAAATTCAGCTAGTTACAAAAATGTTTAAAAAAAATATTCAAAAGAAAAATACTAAAGAGACTCACCAATTTTTTGAAATTGCTCATGGCCGAAAATGTGTGTGACTTCTTGGGGCGTGAGTTGATTCCAAACGTGCTGCAAAGAGACGAAATGAAGCCATTTCATTGTATGTACTTTTTAATCATTTATTTTATTATATTGTCTTGCAAAGATAATAATTACTGAGTATACAATTGTCCACGTTTTCCTCGCGTGGGAATTCCGAGAAGGAAATGGGTAGGACGTTGTCAAAAAATGGAGCTTTATGTGAAGGGAATGACATACAAGGTTTTTTCATAAAAAAATCCAGATTCTTTGAATAAATATGAAGAAAGTACACACGCATGTATGTATACACATGTAGGATATGAAATGGCACTTTTTGGCCATAAAACTCTAAAAGAAAGGGCACAGAACGTGACAGAACGTATGTATACTTTTAAGCAAAGATAAAATGTACAAGAATAGATGAAACCCTTTTCTTTGGCTTCAAGCTACAAAAATGACAATTATATCTAAATATGATGATCATCTTCTTCATAATAAACATGGTAGCACATTCCCCTCATATATGGACGAATGTATACGCTCTTCATACATGAATTAAATGAAGGGGGAAAGCACCTGAGCGTGAAGATAACGAGCCATGATGACTGCAGAAAATGAAGACAAGCACGGGACCCTAACACACGCCCTTCCTTGCCGATTTCTAATTTAATTATTATTATTATTTCTCATTCTCCTACGTTCTATATAATATTTCCATCTGCAGATATATGAAATCCCTTTTTTACCCTTGATGCTCACGTTTTGCTCCTGTCTCTAATATTTTATATGCTTTCTTTTTATAAAAAGCTCCCCCACCATCCCTTTAAAGAGCTTTTCTATATTATTTCTTGGTACGGCTTGTGCCTTCATTTTTTGAGACCGGCATTTTCAACCAAGTGAACCTCCCTAAATAGACTTTCCTTTGGCATGATTTGTATTCTGTAGGATATTATTATTAATAATGAATTGTGCAAACAAAAAAAAATTGGATATTTTTGTCCTATGCACCATTGCACCCATTCAAAGGGACCAGCACTTTCATCTCCTTTTTAAGAAGACATGAGTAAAAATTATATTTGGAGAAATGCGATCTCAGAGCAAACAGAAACTTCCCTTTCAATTTCAACTGGCGCAGGTTATTCTGTATACTCGAATAACTTTGATATGGCACTTGTATAATCATTCAAATAGGCATAAATATTCAAAGAAATAAAATAAAAACGAATAGTCGAAATTCCAATTAGGATCCTTCACATTTCTTCATTGAACGCTTACGCTCCTGAGTAGACCTGTGTACCTTTCGTCTGGACAGATTTGAAGCAGATTTAGTATGCTTGTAAATGTCTGTTTTAAATAAGTTGAATTAGAAAGTTAATAATTACCCGGTTATAAAAATATGACATAACTATGCAGGGGACCTCTTCAAAAGATTTTTTCGTCATCTTCATTCATGCCCACAAAAAGCCATAAAAATGTTCGCATATAATCTGCAATCTCTTTTTTCTAATACACCTGTAGAAACAATGGTACACAGTCTGACAACACAAACGGAAATATATATTCATAAACTACCAGAAGCTCCGTAATGCTCACGTTTTTGTTTTTCACCTGTCATTGTTGATGTGTTGATAAACCTAATGGCTTTTTGTTAGGAGAAACATGCACTGTACCGAGTCATTCACAGACATGCCCATGTCCGTTTATTTTTAAATGTGCATTTTTATATAATCATGATTGAAGGAGAGAGAAAAGGGAAAAGCACCGCAAATGCTTACTACAGTAATGTTTTTGGCGTAATGTGCTGGGAAAATAATACAAAAAATTGCTTTTTGTTTGGTAATTTACAATTCACTTGTTCATGTCACATGAACTCGACACACACTCGCATGGGCAAGTAGTAGCTTGTGTAATTTCAGCTGTCAACTGGGGATTTAATCCTTTTTCACAGCATCATTCCAGAAACTTCACAATCGACAACCTCATAAGTACACAGGCCTCATAACAATTCTTTCTGGCTTGCAAGTGAAAATTGTCCAGACTTGCTTTCCTTACATTTTTTCTTGATTTCTCTTTAATTATAGGCGGAAATTATACCAAACACTAGTAATGCGGCAATTGCCCTTTGCTATCAAGCAAAGACCTACCATAAGAATGTATTTGAGTAGTATTTGAAAAATGTATACGCTGTTATCCAAAATAGATTTAGATTTTATTTAAGGGAATGGATTATCTGAAGAAGAGAACAGTTAAAATTTAAACGAAAATGTTTAGATTGAGATATGGCAAGTGCACATCCAGAAGAAACATAAAACTAATGACTATAAGCAATTTATTATAACATTTGAATCATCAATCCATTATGAACAGTAGCAACAAAATTCACTTCAATTGCTACATTATGCATTTGAAGGTATTGTCTACATCAGTGTAATAATTACATATTTTTGACAGTCGTTGATGAAATTTCTCGAAGGATGCAATTCCTTGGTAAAAGTCCGTAGAAAAACAAGTTTATGGGAGCGATAAATATAAGCGTCAAAACAATGCAATTTCCCGATTTTTTGGAGTAATTACAGAGTGACCACAATATTAATTGGTGGCACCATAAATATCTTTGGACACTACATTCACGTACACTTTGATCATTTCACAAGAAAAGACAAAATGCAATGCCTCAACACATGTCATAAAAAAATTCTCACTTGAGACCATAATTAGTACACCTGCGTACGTATGTGTTCCCAGGTACAAGGAGGGGAGAGATAAAAACAACGATATTTTGACTTTTACTTTCACCCGTTCTCTCCAATTGCCTGTGAATCTTCTTTCTGCGAGATTAAATGGAATGAAAAGGCACTTTTTTGTCAGCGAAATATATGTTATATGAAATACAATGTTCAAATATCAAATTAGATTTCCTACATACACACAATCCCACTAGTACAATTTAGGATTTTATTCTCTTGGAATAAAAGGGGTGAGAGGCGTTATAAAATTTGCATACATTCAAGTTTCACAGAAGGTATAAAAAAAACCGGGGGAAATTTTTCCACGCTTATTATATTCCTTTAAACTGTCTAAACTCACACGTGAAAAATTGTGAATCAAAGCACATAACTGTGTTTCAGCCGGTTTTTATATGGTGTACTACACTATTCAAATGACATCGTAAACTCCTTTTGAATTAAAAAAATATTATTACTTCTTTATAGGATTTTGACTTAAGTGAGAGCTCATAAAAAAGATTCTCCCTTATCGGACTTTTCCATCTTTTCCCGAAAGCCCAGCTTTTTTCAAAATGTTTATCAACCCTTTGCTTTTTATTTCCGAATTCGCTCCTCTCTTTCTCTTCACAATTTTTCTCTCACATGCATAATGAAAGCCTTTTTATGTGGTGAAAAGGAAAAACTTTTCCAATGAATTTTGTCTTTGTCTCTCCATGACATTAATTGCCCTTGTTTAAAGTTCATTGACAACAAGTCATTGCTCAGTGAACTCACGATTTTTTTATAGTTTTTTTACAGGTTAAATGAGATTTTCTCTCTCCTTCAATTTAAATTTAATTTACGTTCTTGCGGTTTTTTTTTGTGAAGCAGGACCTTTTCCTGGCGCTTACAGTATGTATAGATAATCACAATTTCCTTTTGTAACGCAGGTGTCAGCTAATCAGTGGATTTCCCATAAAGAACGTTCTGCTCATAATCATATCAGCAAAAGCAGCGGTGAAATATTGACAATGGTGAGAGATGCCGTGTATTTTTATTTTTTCCACACGAAATTGACTGAAGCAAAGCACATCTGGAGATGTAATCAAGAGATTACAAATAACCCTTTGATTCCTGTCCAGCCTTTTACGCTGTCTACACGAATTAAAAAAAAAAACTCCTCCGTATCTTTATATGTACCTAATTCTAATTGTAAGACTAAAATACCCCCACCCTCCTTTTCTGTGCTAATGGGGTTATAACGTACCTCGCATTTCCTCTCCTTGTCTTTTTCTTTTTTGTTACTTCTTCCAGTCAAATCATTTTGGAGTCAAGGAAATGACGAATTATAAATTCTTTGTAGGTATTTTAACCTGCTCAGTCCTTTATCCCGTCTCGCCTTTTTTCTTCACTTCCTTATCTTCTCATTTTGTACCTCTAGAAACCTACTCCCACATAATAGAACGAGATGTTTTTTTTTGAAGGAGAAGTATTAATTGTACCTTGTTTTTCTTTTCTATGCCATCATAAAGATTTGAATGGAGTATCATAACCCCTTCTTTTTTTCAGAAGTATTTCCTCGTAATTTTTACAATGATTTGGACATGCTTCGCTAAAGACTCGTTTGTGATTAGGAGAATTAGAACCTTTACTGCTATTTAATGGTTAATATCATTTCCATTATTTGCGCCTTTTTAATTCTCCCTATTTCTCTATATTTTCTTGCCCTTATCTCTATTTTCCTCTCTCTCGCTCTCTGTTTGTCTGCCTCTTTTTTCTTTTTTTCTATGCATTTATGTAGTTTCTCCCACTTTTTATCTCTTCCTTATTCCTTTCGGTCTCTCCTTCTCTCCCAATATACCATGATTTCTCTAATTTTTCTGCCCACATTCCACTTTCTCTGTCATCTCCTCCAAATTTTCCCTTCTCCCATTATTCCTTTGTGCCTATTTCCATTCCAATCTCTCCTTTTCCATTTATCTTACAAATAGTTTCTCTCTATTTTTTCATTTCTGCAGTTTTCTTTCTCTATTTATTTATTTTATTTATTCTCTATTTATTTATTTATCTATTTTTCCCACGTAAATTTTCTCTTTCCCGAAATGTTTTCTCTTTTTCTCTTCCTCCTTCTGTCCTTCTTTCTCTCTCTCTTTTTCCTTTTCTGTCTTTCTCTCCATTTCTGCGTCTGTTTCCCTTTCCCCATCTCGCCTTGCTTTTAGAAGAACTTCTCAAGTTTTCTTTTTTCCTTCTTTCGTATCTCTTTCAATCAATCTACATAAAAGGAGTACTTCCGTCTACAATGGATGTCAGTTCCTACCACATGCCAATTATTTGATGGAAAGATGATCTCCATAAATAAGACAACGTCCAACGAGGTAAGAGTTCAATTCCCGCAAAATGTGTTTGTTGATGTGTCCTAATAACAAAAAACGATTTTGTTTGTGGTGAAAGAGAAAGGATGCACAAGGAATTTGGAAGGGAAAGTAATGGCTTTGAAATGATTTTGGACTATAGCTATTACTATTTATGTATTTTTATATAAAGAGTACATCGTATTTATATGAAGAAGAACCAGAAAACAAAACACCACACACCTGAATTACATGTTGCTTATTTTCCGCCAGAAAACTGGCAGTGGCAGGCTGGTGAAAGAGGAGGAGAAATAAGGGGAAACTGAGTAGACCGAAAATTCCAATTCTGTCAATAACTTTCGATTGTCTCAATAAATACCATTTCCTTCCTCTCGTCCCCAAATTGAGGCACGGCCGGAGTAGTAATTTGGGAAACAACCACAATTTTCGATGAACTTGAAATGGATGAGTTTTGGTCGAAATAAATTTACCACCCTCACCGCAACCCAAACATTTTGTCTTGCCATGATGAAAATTACTCTTTCTATCCAAATTCACACCACACGACATAGTATTAATCCTAAATCCGCCCTCCCGTCTCCTTCACTCTTCTTGACGAGAGTTTTTACAACTCCAGCAGTTGCGGGTGAGAATGATGATGGTCACTGACGATGGAGGGGCAATAACACCGAAAGTATTGGGGGAGGAGTTCACTTTTCATATCACAAAGGGAGGACTTGAGCACAGTTTCTTGAGACATTTAATGGGAAATGTAATGGAACAATTATATCAAATGACAATAAAAATCGATTACCATCTCCGTTTGCATTGCTTTCCCCAATCCTTTAGGCTCGAGGGGAAATTAAAATAATATAAAAGCTCAAAACTACAGCTAAAGTATATTTAAGTAAATTTATGAAAGAATTTTAGATCTGAATTATATTTGCTTCAATATTTTCAAATTATCTACTTAAATTGTACCAAAATATGAGTATGAAATATTGCCTAAAATAGGTAAGGGGGAAACAAACTTCTTTGAAATACTGACCAAAATAAAATAAATGCTGTTCAAAAAACTAACAATTAAATTTTCGGTCAGTCCTGGCTGCACACAGAAATTACTGGTTGTTGACGTGAGCGAAGTCTCCACCACACTGACATGCATGTGTCTTTTCACCATTTCCATCCTGGGATTCGCATGTGTTTTCAAATTTTGTCTTCTCTCAGTTAATACACAAATACACTTATAGTGAGGGAAAATAAAAGAGCTCGTGATAACTCGCATCCGTATAGAGCACAACGTATTTTACTCGTAGGGGGCAGGGGCATTGTGGGGCTCAAAATACCCCCGTACAGTGCCTTTTCTACGTTTAATCAGAGGGGTAGAACAGCAGCAATGCTGTAGCATGAAAAATTGAATGAAACTAAAAAAAAGTACAATAATGCATCTTTCTGATCATATTTTTCTAGTAATTTCTGTGTCTAGACTGAACCGTGTATGTACATATATAATATATGTATAGGTACCTTCCATCCGTATTGAAAGCTATTTAACCCGATGAAATCTTCTACATATTTTCACCGAATAAAGTATAATTCATTTATAATAATAGCAAACATTGTAAAGTTTTGCAGGATTAATGTGAAATAAATGTAGACTCTTGAAACCAACGCATGAAGGTAGCGTCGTTCAACTGTACGTACATATTTAATTAACGTTTCAGTGAGTAGGTACATTACACATAGGCATATATGTATAATATAGATGCGATGTATAAAATAGATTCAAACATGCGTGTGTATACATTTACAGCCAAGAACGAACCTTTATAAACAAGGTTTTCCTACTATAAACGGATTTAACAGTAGTTTGTATGTCCTTCCCGTCCCAATCCATTTTCTAACCCTTTTTATTTTTTGCTAAGCACACTTTTTATAAGGGGGGCCCTCCTCTACGTGAGTATGTGCACATTTATCTCCTCCATGCATTGTTAATACCATTGTTATTGTGTATTTTTTGCGAGCTGCAAAAAAAGCACATGGCATAACAACAAATACCTTTTTTTTTTTTTTTTATTTATTATGTTTTTCCCTTCTAGGTAAATACACTGTACTCCCACATGATATCCTGTGTCTCTCCTCCTGTGCTCCTGTAATGTATGAAAAAAGTTCCTCATTCCTCACATCTGCCAGTGAGCTCAAAGATTTTTTTTTTCCATATTATTTTTCCCCTCAAGCGAACCTCCTTCATTTAGTGTTTGTGAGGCTAATTATGCATTTTTTTAGCTGAAGGGAGAGCTCCATTAGAAAAAAGGTGCATATAGGGACACTCTCAATGTTTTCAATTGGCGAAAGAAAAGACTGTATTATCTGTATAGACACTTTTGTACATAAAAAAAATGTTCCCTACCGTAGATAATGAGCTTGCAATTACAAAAGGGTTGGACTCCTTCTTTTCTGTCTCAACCCTTTTTTTCTTTCATTGTAATATGTAACACACGTGGGGTATACTATAAGAGAAGCACCCCGGTGGAGTCCCCAACATGTGTGTTAATAAATACGATTTTTTTTTTTTGCTAAAATAATCGTTTTATAGGATATAACCCCGTGTTTATTAGCCCACATATGTATACCCATGCAGATGCAAGTTCGTGTGACCTTATGTCAGTGATTTTTACTGCACGCAAGTGTAAACACCTCAAAAGAGTCAGAAGTGACTCGAGTGTGTCCAGCCGTTTAGTCCATTTTTTTCGGCTCTTTGTTATATGTTCTTTCAACTTATATGTATGTATACCTATCTTCACGTTTATCTTGAGCTAAATAAAAAAAACATTCTGAATGTATATGTATGTATACATACATATGTAATTCATATATGTTTTTGGAAGCAAGTCATTGCAATTTGGCTTTAATTTCTCGTTACACAGGATCAAGTAATTAAAGCTTAAAAGTAATAATAATTTCAATCGATACACTTTTTCTCACCCTGATTCAGCCCAGTCAAATTGCTGGTAAATAAGGTTTCACGCTCCTAACGTTCGCTCATCCAATGAAAAAACATACAGATACTTGTGTTATTATTTACTATTAAAACCCATGTACAATTCCGGCTTAATGCCAAAACACTTTCTTCTTTTTGTCTATATTGCTTTCATCGGCTTTTCTCAGATTTCACCAGGATTCTTGTTCCATGTAACGCCAGGAGATGTGATAATTTCCAAAATAACGACAGGAAGTTATAGATAAAATTGTTCCTCAAAAATCTACATATGTAGTTTGGTATTGCCCCAATATGTATACATTATAGTTGTTGCCTGGCCCTTGAGGTCATGACCTCTCTCAATCTGTGCGGAGAAAGTATTAAAACCCTGTGGCAATTCATACATTTTATCCTCATGTAGATTTTAAAAATAAAATTTTGTACAAAGTATTTTAAACACAAGGCAAACAAAGAGATTGTGGGAGATTTTTTTTTAGAATGAATAATTGTCTTTTTTGGGATATTAATTTGCGTGTCACTGTCATAGCTGGTGAGAATAAGATCATGACTGTATGACTATGATTTGGCTAGTAAAACTCTCGCCATAATGTTTTTTTTAAGTTTGTATGTACACACTTGGAAAGGTTTATTATTGTTTCAAAGTGGAAAAGGGAATGAAAAAAGGACTGACAACCCAGGAGGTAGACGTATATAATATGCAGAAGTGTATCGAAGCGACAATAATATAACGAAAAGATATCTTCACAGCATTACGTATTAAATAGAAAGCGAAGCAATTTTTTTTTCTATTTCGGCAGGAATGCATTTTTTACGTGGAGTATATGAGAAGGGGGAAAATAGAGAGTATATATTTGTCGTTTTGAAGAGGAGTCACATCAAAAAACGAGAATGGTTTACAGAAAAAAATAAGTGGCTTCCTAAATGATGAGGATTGTAATGAGAGGGAAGGGAGTCATATAGAAAAATACGGGATTATTAAATACATGTATGTACATGTACGTAAGGTAAAATAAACTATTGTTGCCTTTTTACTAATAGGCAAGGGAGAGAACAATAAGATGGGATTATGATTAAGATGAGGGAGTATTACGAGTAACTTTTGGCGTGAAGAAGAGGGACGATGATGGAGGCAGTCGTATTATAAGGTGAGGGCGACGGGGAAATAAATAATGCAGGTTATAAAATAATCATTCCAATTACAGAAGTTACAAAAGATAAATTGTTTCAGATGAGCCCATATACTACGAAAATGTATTTAAAACAGTCACATACAAAAAAATATGTTTCCTCCTGGGGTGTGGGCCTCCTTTGTTCTCTGGGGGAATCAAACGAATTAGACAACTGAAATTGTAAGGCTTTCAAAAAAAAGGTTTGAATCACATGAAGATTCCATTTGTTATTTCAATTGAGTGACACCCGTCTCAAGTTTTCTGTTTTTCAAGTTACACCTTTACATTCCCTGTACTGGTGCAATTAATTACGTGAAAGAACACTTCGTGAGGATGCTCCGTTGGGCTACTTTTGCCTGTATTATCTATGCATATAAATTGAAGAACAAAGATAAAATGAGCTGACTCCCCCCCCCCCCCAAAAGAAGCAGAGGATCATCTGTATACAGATGATCCTATAGGAATCGATGGGCACAATTAATTATGACTAAAAGGAAATGCTTAACACTTCTGAAATGTGAGCATGAATCTGTGTCTGCTAATGTTATACATACATATAAAGGCTAGAATCTTCGCATCTACAAATTATTATCCATTAGCTTCTCGGTTTGGGAAGACATGTAAGGGTATAAATAAATGCATTTTATGATCTAGATTCAACAAACTAATATATATAGGTATATATAAATATATAGGTACCTATCTGGCTACACTTAACGGATACTTTTGAAAACCATACATAACATCAAATGCCAAATCCAACGTATGGATTTTACATATTTATAAATCAGACTGCTGTGCATAAAGAAAATCCTGGGAAATATTTTTTGCGGTTAATTTTATAATTCCGGTGAATGACTAACGTTTGCCGCACAACCAAAACGTTAAATATTATTAATGGTAACAACAAATAAACAGTTCTGCACTATACTATAAGTTAGTTCTTTACTATTATTTATTATACGTAGGTTGTACGTTGTATCAGATACAAGATATTGTAAGTATTGTACTTCAATAAACCCATAGAACTAACCTTTCTTTTTTCTTAATACAATATAAGTTTAAATAAATTAATCTAAATAAATATCTATAAAGCAACGTTCCATGTTTTTATTTATATGTAGGCATGTAGGTATATTTTGCAATTTTTCTGGGAAACTGCAGTGTACACTGTACGTAGTATTAAACTGTTGGGATTAGAACAAACAAACAAAGTTAATTAATATTTTAGGGAGCTGTCGGATCTTTGCAGAATATCTTCATAAATTCTGAAACGGTAGCTGCCATGTCGTTCAACGAGTCTTGCTTTTTGTCTACCGCATTCTGTATAAAAATACAAATTAATTTTTACTTTATTTTGCTCAAACGAATGAACAGTTGAGCATTGAGCACACTGAGAGCTTAAAATGTGTAATAAATGGAGTTTACCTTTGCAACTTGGTCTTTATTCTTGTCATGACATAGCAATTTTCCTTCCATCTCTTTGTGAACACTTTCAACATTGGCGACTGCTTCATCCAAGGGTGTTGCAGTGGCTGTTTTCACCCTCAAGTTTTTAAAGAGCAAGCAAAGATTTTCTACATGCTGTGAATTCTCTTTGCAAGAAGATTCGAGCGTTTGAAGTAGCTTGTCCTGATCTGAAGTTTTCTCTTGGCCCTCATGCGCTTTAATAAGTCGCATCGTCTCGTACTGGCAGCGTGGATCCAAATACGCCATGGAAGGGATTCTATACCTACGCAGCGCTTCTTCCAATTCAGGGTCGACAGATGCTGATCCAGTTAAAGCGTGTTGAATTAATTCTTCCTTCTGTAAATTCAGCATTAAGGCTAAAAATCTTGCTACTTCAAAAGCTATTCAACACAGGTAACTATATCTACAATTAGTAGTTTATTTACTTTGTGTAACTCGAACATAGATCCTCGATACTCCTGAAGTTCCCAAGCGAACTTCTCGTTCTTGATCTTCTCAGCACGAATTAGCTCTCGAATTACATCAACTCTGACTCTTTGGTTGATCAAAATGTTAACCAAAAACGTCATAAATTCTTGGTTCCTCTTCTAAAACAGACAGCAGAAAAAATATGATTGTACATTATGTAGTAAACTTAAATGAAACAATATTTCCAAAGCCATATACATATGTAGATATGTACACATATGTACTCAAACCTTCGTCCGAGTTTGACAGTCTGCGATTCCTCTGACTTGAGCGGTGAGCTTGGACAAGATATCCTCTTGAACACTCTCAAATAAAGTTTGCTTCTCGTTCCGCATTATGACATCATACTTCTCACAATTTTGTTGTGCTTGTCGAACATACCGTCTTAACACATTAGAAGAAACATTACACATTATTACACTTTGTGATTACATCTAATATGGACAATAATGTGAACATGAATGTAGCTTACTCTCTTGTCAAAGAGTCAGCTCGATACCACATTCTTGCTTTTTCAACAATTCCAGGCATATCCTCCAGCACTTCTTGAGCACCAGCCATTTCAATATCGAGTTCTAATTCGCGCGTTTTCTCCATTACGACCAATTGTCGCAGCCTTTCCAAATGTTCCTCTTGCTGCTTAAACTGTCTATATACTGTTTCAGAAAAGAAAGGGTCTATTTCTTCTTCGAATTCCAAATCTCGACTTCCGGAGACTGACCCTGTGAATGCTTGATTGAATTTGTCAAACATGGCTTTGACGGAGAAATGCAAGTTTTCCTCTTCTTCCAAGAATTTCATCCAGTCCTTATCACAAACTCGAAAAGCTCTCTGTAAATTTTCAACTTGTAAATAACTGCAATGTTAACTCTACTTTAAACCAAGATCAGTTCGTATGGTTGACACCTTTGTATCTGCTTCGGTGGATAAGTTAAGATGAACAGACTTTAGCTTTTCCTGCAAAGCTTCTCCTAAGGCAGCAAGCTCTTCTTGTCTCGTCACAATTTCTCTGTCCAACTTCTCAGACTCTTGCTTGTCATACTCATCATATGCTTTGCCATTTTCTTCATTCTTCTGTGCTGCTTCAATGGTTTCACTGAAAATCAAGTTATACAACAATATAACCCGAATTTTATTAGGATCAACCCTAATCGTCAATAGAATAATTACATTTTGAACTCTTTACCTTAACATATGGTCTATGGCTTTGAATTTCGCAATTTCTTCCTTCTTTTGTGCTATTAACCGATCTAAATCCTCTTCTTTTTCAATATTAGCCTGCTCCTTTCTGGCTTTTTCAATCTCAATAGATTTTACTCGGCTGAACGCAGCTTCTAATTCCGATCCATAAAGTATGGTTTCTTCTTTCTTCATTTTTTCAAACCTATACAGAGAGAGAGAAACCGGCGTACACAAAACAACATCCACAAAAATGCAATAATGAGCGAGCATCAAACACACCAGCATAAAACAAAAATGCACACAGATACTTACTTAACTTTCTCCTCCGGATGGATAATGTTCCCAGACTTGATCTCCTTCATCATTTGCCTGACCAGGCGCGCAGTGTCCTCATTTTGGAAGATGTACTCAAAATGCTCCGGTCTCACATGCTTTGGAATTTTGTATCCTAGAGAAATCATCCAATCGCACAATTCTTCCGTAGGGGTAAGGAATTTTTTCCCCTTTGGACCTCTGACTTTCATTGCAGTAGATTCCTTCCGGCTCATGATAGACGTATATATGTATGTAGATATGACCTATAGGTGCAAATCTGAAACAAAAATCAAAGTATTACAATCCAGTATTACTCCCGAAGTCAAATATAGGTACATTCACATAGTCAACAGCAAGCTAATCAACGATTAAAAACCTGAAACAAACCTGTTCCAAACTAAATGTTCCAATCAAAGATTAGTGATCAAAAAGGACAGGTTGTCTTCGTCCTCTTCTTGCCGCGTTGGTTCTGCTCTACCAGCAATGATTTCGTTCAACTGATTGTCAAAGGCCACATGAAAGAGGTAGGACACGAGGGTGGTAAATGAGGCAAAGTACATAAGGATGAAAATAATCTTCAACAAGTACTCAATGAGGCCGAAGGGCAAACCACAGAAACTAAATGCAAGGAAGGACCAGAGAAGGAATATTTTCATTGGGTATGGTTTTTAAGATTTACATTTCATGGACAACACTGGTTTCTCCCCTATTCTGTTGAATGGGTTGATAAAACTGCCCATCCAACTTTACCTCAGCACAGGACAGCTTCTTATTCCTGGATTTCTCTTAACTTTGTTTTGAGGTTTTCTCCATTATTTTCAGGTTTACCTATGTAAATGTGGCTTTCCGACGCAGAACGATAATAACAATAATTGCAGTTTCGTTTAAATGTATTTATCCGTTTTCACTTTCACTTATTTAAATTTTCACGATTTCTTCAGCTGCTCCCTGCTCCGTCGTATAATAGGGATGAATATTTTATTTTCAATTGTTTTCATGAAAAAAGGATGCGAAAGACGTAAAAGCGGGCGTTATAAAAGTCCCACCACGACATCAAGGATTTCTCTTCCTCGTCTGTTTTCCGCGGTGAAGCAAATAAAGCATTTTGATTAAGGTTTAAATAAACCCAACAATTAAAGGTCTTAAAGGCGTGCGCTGAGTTGGAAGACATCATTTTTATTTATAATTAGCACATGACCCCACTACATATTTCGAGGTCAAAGGTCAAGGAGGGTAAAGCACCTCAAAATATTCCAAAGCCACCATCCACAGTGAGAGTCGTCCCAGTAACAGCCGCCGAAAGGGGACTGGACAGAAATACGGCTGCATTGGCGATTTCCTCACATTCAATGGGTGCATTTGTGAGGACCATCCTTTTGGCCAAAGGAGCCACCACCGCCTCCTGGACTGGACCCGGGCAATTCCCGAATCATTTCCGTATTCACAAGGCCTGGCCGAATGGCAGTGACCCGAATTCCATGGGGAGCCAATTCAATGGCCAAGGTCTTGGTCAAGTTGGTGATGGACGCTTTGGACGCATTGTAAATCCCACTTCCGGGACCGGTACTTGTGTCCGCCTATAGTCAACAGGTTATTGTCCAGACTTGCAAAAGTCAATTCTTTTCCGAAGAAAATTATGTCAGAAAGGAAATAATAAATAAAATATGAATTTTGGGCTTACTATAGAACTCATATTGACAATTGTTCCCCCAACTAACCCTTCCTTCACCATTGCCGCAGCCACGATCTGGGAGACGCGGAGGGTGGCCTTGAAATTGACGCTGAACGTCCTGGAAGATGTCAGGAAAATTCCCAAAAATTATTTTGAGTATGAAATCGCAACTATCGTCGAAAGACAGTGTTAAAAAATGATTTTTATTACTGTCTAGGTTTTTTATAGGTTCATATTTTCTGCAGGCAAATATTTTTCATTTTTAGCATACTTGTCAACGTCATCCTCCGACACGTCCAGAAGAGGCTTTGTTAGGCCGATTCCGGCATTATTGACCACGTGATGGATGGGAAGCAGCGGCTCAATGGCGGATTTTATGGCGTCCCATCCACCTAGATCCACCTGGACAACAGTCACGGATTGAAAATCCCGGCGCAGATTTTGAATTAGAAATTCATCCTTCTCTAGCACAATTACGTGGGCATTCAGGTCCAGGAATTTGGTCACTATGGCTCTACCAATGCCTGCAAAGAACCAAGAACAAATCACGTCTTTCAACAAAAATTGGTTTTGTCTTTATTATCTATTAACTGCACAAGATTTTTTCCAATATGAAAAAGTGTTTTCTCTAAAAATGGCTACACCTTTCCCTCCTCCAGTGACTAGAACCCTTTTCCCGGAGAAATCCAAAGCATTGCTCATCCTGGAAAAATTGCCTGAATGCGATCAGAATGATTGTCTTTTCCGAAGTGACGGAAGGGTCTGAAGGATAGCCCATGTTTTCATGCCAATTTTGTTTATGATCATATTTGGCCCTGGAGAGAACAAGAAATTTTTTTTGTGATCTTTAAATGAACAAAACATGAGGCTACGTGCAACCATTATTTTCCGAAGACATTCGTATGCATCCAGGTTCTCGGCTTATGTAACTTATGTACGTACTTAAGCATATTCAGAACGACGTCACTTTTTTGGGTCTTGTGCGATAAAAAACGGAATGATTCCAGGCACGCAATTACGTCCAGAAGCATGAATAATGTAGCAAAGTTTCCAGCTTGGCCAATTTTTTCCCCACCGTTTCATGGTTCTCGGCTGACGGCACAATCCCAGTAATTTATTTTATGTATGTATGTACCTAAATTATGTAAAAAGCTAAAGCACACATTAGCCAGTGAAATATTAATGGCAAAAAAATGACATTGACAGGCAGTGCATTTTTTCTCGGACATGCTTAATACAGTACACCTCCAAAGTATTGTATTGTGTAAAGAATCAAAGATACATATATGTAGGTATATTGAATATGATCTACGAGGCTGTTACATATAATGTACATATAATATACAGTTTTTGAAAATGCTTGGATTGCCTATACAAAAATATAGACCACTTGGATGCAAAAAGTATGCAAATATAATAAACATTCATATTTGCACGTGTATACAATATATGTATGTATACTATACAGCTATAGCTGTAAAGTCCATAATGTATAATTATTATAATAATTAATAAGTATTATGGATAAAGTCCATAATGTGGGCACATAATTGTCATTGCGAATGCGGAGTTAATGTATTTACATAATGTCAATCTAACACTAAATTTTTGCAAAAGAGCTTGAAAGGAATTTAAATTGCGTGAGTTACTATGTAATTAAGTTTACGCTTTCCGTGTATACAGAAAAGGTAGTCATTTCCTGTCTCGGGCAGATTTGTTCTTAGAAAATACAGAAGCCGGAGTCGATGGTGAGAGCCGTTCCAGTGACGACGGCGGAGAAAGAGCTGGAGAGGAAGGCGACTCCCTTGGCGATTTCTTTGGGTTCAATGAGCTCGTGGGTGAGGATGAGTCGGGGGATAGCCGAGGCAATGCTTGTCTGCTTAATTTCCTCCGAATGCTCCTTGATGAGGTCCGTATTACAGGGTCCGGCCCGGATACAATTTACCCGGATGTCATTCGGGGCCAGTTCCAAGGCCATCATCTTGGTTAGCATCGTCACTGCTGCCTTTGAAGCACAGTACATGGCTGCACCTGACCCAAATCCACCAGAGGAATCCAACTAGTACAATAAATTAGGCTGTCCGTTTTTTAAATCTGATGTATATCCTCATTTATGTATAGATGTTTTATGTGGGTGTTCATACTTGTTTAGCTAAACAATTAATTTAAATAAATCTGCGTTGACTTACGGTAGAACTAATGTTGACAATCGTCCCATTTACAACGCCATGTGCGATCATTCCTTGAGCCACAATCTGAGACACTTTCAAAACTGCTCGGAAATTTATATCCATCACGCTGGCAATTAACGTCAAAAAAGAATGACAAATTAGTCTTAAACTTTTAATGTCGAAAGAATTTATTTTGAAGTGCACTTTTATAGTCAATTATAATAATTAGAATATGATCTTACGTATTGACATGATCCAAATCAATCTCCAAAAAATTTTTAACGGCCCCTACACCGGCATTGTTCACCAAATGGTGGATGGGCAGTAGGGGCGAAATGACATCGTTGAGCTTCTCCCATTCTCGCAAATCAATTTGCACCGCCGTGATGGCCGGTAATTCAGCTTGCAACTTATCAATGAGGGAAGCATCCATTTCCAGAACAATCACCTCTGCATTTAATTGTATAAATGCCTCCACTATTGACCGACCAATTCCTGCAAGGAAGTACTCACGTTTGAATGGAATTTCTGCCCTTTGTCACTTAATTAGTCGCAACAAAATCAAAGTATATATATGTATTAAGCAGAATTATTTTGTGCAATACAAGTGCACGTAAAGATATGCTGACTGAGAAGTTATTACAAAATAATTTGCATGATTACCCCGACCACCACCAGTCACCAGAACCCGACGACCTGAGAAGTCCAACGCCTGGAGTAAAGAACCCGACATTTTTAACCAGTCTTTGATTTGTAATTGTGTTGCCCTCGTTTTAATTTTTCCTCTGCACTGATGTTCACGAAAGCTATTTTATTTTTTCGCCAGTGTACAAATATTCTTCTGCACAAATGAAACAATTTGCAGATTGTGTGATACCAAAACTCGTTTGTATTCACAATGTTTTGCTGTCTCACCTTTCCCTTCGTAGTGGAATCGTGTTACTGTTATTACGGCGGTCTTCCAATAAATTTGCGAATGTAAAACACATGTTTTTTTAGCACAAGGTGCACCGCAATTTAAATTCCAAATAGCACTTTAAGTGTATGAAAAATATCCCTTATTTGTAAGGACAGTTTGTGGTCGACTGGAAAAGGCATGCTTCCTTCAGGAAGTTAACACTGAATACATTAGATTGAATGCACAAGTATATTCCTTGAAATCCTCCTCCTTAGGGATGCTTAAAAAAATTAATGGATTAAAACATTGAATATAATGGATGGACAAGGGCAATAATTATCAGGGTTGTTCTGACAGGCGAAAAAGTATAATACAAAAAATTGAAAGTTAGTAATGTAGTGAGAGTGATGGACGTCCAGGGCAGCAAGTGTAATGCACAGATTACAGAATGTATAGTCACATAAAGACAAAAGACAATCTCTGTTCAGGTATTGATTTGTATACAGACATGGAAGTACCCCGCGAAGTAGAGCAACTTTGATCAGGAGGAAGTCAAATTTTGAACATTCTTCCGTATAATTTTTTTTTAAATGTGGGGTTTGTGATATTACTGTCGGAATATTTCGTTAACCCAAACAAATAAAATGATTACATATGTAATTTCCCAATTAAAATATTTGAAATATCCCAAATTTTTGGGCGAAAGGATTTGGAGCGACAGCTACTTGCTCTTAATGACTTTTTATTCTTACTTTTAAATGAAATTCGAGTTGTCGCTCGACATGGAATTGTCCAAAAAATAATAACAGTGAAAAAGCGAGGTGCAAATATACCAGTTTGAAGCACGTTTCAGAGAATTTCGATGAAATTTTGAGCTAAAAATGGTACGTCCAAATAAATATGTTTTATTTTATGACGAGTAAAATAAATGCTGGATTTTTAGACGTTTTGTTTTTCTTTCAGTCTTATATATTTTCTGTACTAAAATATAACTTCAAAAAGAATTATTCTGGGGTAATGGTAGAAATTACTTTCAAAATTATTGAAACGAAAAGAATACTTCTAAATTTTTCTACTCACCTCTATTAATGACTGGCAGGGTCTTCTGCCGACTATTTTTCTCTTCTTATTATTTTCCTTGACCTTGAAGCTTTTATAGCTCCCAAGATCCTGGAAAATGTACAGTTTAATAAAACGTAATTATAAGAAATTGCGGGTTTCTCATATTACTTACATAAATATCAATTTTGTATCAATTTTTGTTCATTGGCAATGTCAATGTATTTCCTTATCCTAATCTATAAATACAAGGATTGTAAGTACTTTTATCGGGATTCAAAAGATTTATACACTTAGCTTTTTAATGAAAAGGCAGAAATCTGTTAGAATAATTATTGAAACCACTCATACATCTCCATATGTACAAATATCAAGTATTTTTCTCCAATAATAAATACATTTTTTCCTCTTTGTTTAGGTGAATGCACTTTTCCGTTAGCAGGAGTTAGAGTTATCTAGTTTTTTTAATGTTACATTCACTGAAAATCAAGTTATTATTTCCACAAACTGCACACAGTATTGAAAAGATCTACACTACACAATATTTTCTCCTTCCTTCTCCCTTCGTCTGCCTTGCCAATGACGTAAAAGGACAAGAAAGGCTTAGGAAAAATCCAAAAGAATTATTTTAATTCTTGTACAAAAACTGCGTCTACAAAAACCTTCATAACTGTCATGATACATTAAAAATAAAGCCAGTAAAAAATTGTCGTTTGATGCGCAAAAGGCTTGTCTGTACTACGCTTTTACGTCTATTTTGTGAAGATTTCCATGTTATACATATGTGCATTGTATCCCGCTCCCCCACTTTTAACAGGAGATTGTACCGTCTGATTAATTCTGAGTTGTACTTACAAACATGTTTTTCTCGCACACATTGCATAACCAGTTGCGTGGCTGTAAATTAGATTTCAAAGTCACTTCCGGTTCCTGTGATGCGCTGGAGGTCAGTAAGACTTGATATAAACCAGTGTCTATTAATAAAAGTCATTCAGAAATCAGTAAACGGTACAATGAGGATCTGACCTTGGGATTCATTCATCTCACTTGATAAGGACAATAAAAGATGTTCATATTCTGTAATTGTGATACGTGATAGTTTTAACAATGGTGTACATATATGTATATCTGTGTACGAGTCGTTACGCCGTTACGCAGTACATCTGACTGTTAGTTTGTCGATATTATTGTTCACATATAATAATTATTAATGTTCATACAACTAATCGCATTAATGGCATTTTTAAACTGTTCTATGTATATCAATGTACAGTGTCAACATCAGTGTATATATTATGTATTATAATTAAAAGGCAGACATCTTTTCCTTCAGTTTTGTATGTCGCGCAGACTTCTCGGAATTCCCCGGAATTCGGCCGCTATACTACAAAATGAATGTCAACAGAGTTGAAAGACCTGAAAGCACATGGAAAAATTTACATTCACCATCTCGTTCTGTGACTGCCGTTCCTGACCCATAAATGTGTGAATTTATATTCAAAATCCTGGGAATTCTTTTAGAAACATTTCGACTCCCAAAATAATTATATGCACTATTTCATAATGATATTTCAAGTATGTTTAGTATTTTTTAATCACGTTTTTAGGTCTATGAAATATTTGAGTAAGTGTGATCGTTAGGTGGCTAATAGAAAATGTGTTGATTTTCAAAATGACACAAGGCAATTAAAACGAAATGTCCCCATTTACATGAATCAGTCCTTTCCCATGAGGCCCAAAATTCGACTTTCTCTTTTTATTCGCCTGTAAGTGACCTTAAACTCGTGTAAAGTGCGAGCAAATGCTGACGAATGTCACTAGGACTCAGAAAAATATTTATCTTTCCCATTGTGCTTACGATTTAGAGAATGTTTCATTCGCAAGCCGTGAATTCGCAAAGGAGGAATTTCAGCAGGGATTTCAGATCTGCACAAAAAGTAATGTGCATATACATATGTATACATATATACAAATGCAAAAAATTCTTATCATCGGCCGTCAACTGTATACATAAACATACCCACAGTGCTATCAGAACCTTTTTTCCATGCAGGTGATTATTCTTCTCATAAAAATGATGACTTCTTTTAATGAGTAATAAAAATAAATACACGGTATGTGATAAAGTACTTTTACGTACGTAAATACAAGAACACAATATCATATAAATACACAAGTACATACATTGGAGCAAAAATACAAAAGAGTATATAGTTTATGTACATACACAAAATTAATCCTTCTACTGGTAGGGACTAAACCCAGGAGCGGGGTTGTTGTACAAAATGGGGACTTGATATTGATTCGGTCCGTGATGAACCCTCTCTTGAGCGTGGGGGAGGACGTGTCCATGATAATTGGCTTTAAACACGGGAGGGCCCGCGTAAGCTGTGCTGGCGGGCACTTCCGGTTGGTACAAGGCAGGTTGGTGTACATACTGTACATGCTGTGTGGGCTGAGGCTGATGGTGAGGCGGAGGATGAACAGGCAAATCCCCGTGAGGGGCCGGCGCTAGGACGTATTCATGATGTCCGGGATGTCCATGGTGATCCAGATGTTCTTCGTAAACTCCGGGATAAATGTGATTGGGATAGTGATGGTACACGGATGACTCGTGTCCTAAATGACCGTGGCCAAGATGACCTCCGAGATGACCATGCCCTACATGACCATGTCCGAGATGACCGTGTCCTAAATGACCGTGTCCAAGATGTCCATGTCCTAAATGACCGTGTCCGACATGTCCATGTCCTAAATGACCGTGCCCGGGGTGTTCATGTCCCAGATGTCCATGTCCATGGTGCGGATGATGTCCCTGATGCGGGTAGTACACGTAATGGCTGTACGATGGCTGTGGCTCGTAGTGGTACTCTGGAGCTGCCACTAAATATTTCTCTGAACACATAATAATCAACCATTTTGTGCGAGTATTTTCTCGCATTGTCTTGTTTTTCTAAAAGTCCGACTGAATGTCAAGAAATTTACCGTATGAGTAGTGGTTGGCATAGTAGGGGGTTTGATGAGCGTAATGACCGTAAGGGGTCACGAGGTTAATCGTGCTGGAAGCTGCCGTCAGTTTTTCGCTTTTCGCCCGGGCCAACGCGGCCTCCTTCGCCAATTTCCCCACCGCTGATTGTACAAGGAGTAGTCCCAGAAAGACAACGGTCTGCATAAAAAAAATTTAGCAGATATTTTCGGGTTTCATAAAAAAAAGTAAGGGACACAAAATGAAAAATATCAAAATGACTTACAAAAAGCTTACAATTTGCCAGTTACTCCACATCCTGAAAATTTTGGGTTGAAATTTTGGCTTGAAAAGGTTCTCCAACTGCTGTTGCTCTTCTCTCTGTCCTTATTTTATAAATGGTCCTCAGGAGAGCAGAGGTCCCTTTTAAATATGGAGGCAAAGGAAATTTAAAAAGTCACCTTCCCAGGAAAATTTGGAAGGGGGTACTTGACAAGACAATGACAGGACGGAGAGTTGTGGGAAGGAATCCCAGTAAATTACACAGGATTCTGTCCTGATTTCATCTCAGATTTCAGATTATGAGCTTATACAATCGCTGTAATGGCTTGGATCTCGTATATTTGGGTGTTTTTCCGAAAACAGTATGTCCTGTTCTTATTGAATATTATCAGATTTCTTTCAATCCTTTTCACAAGCAAGTTTTCCCTAGTGAAAGTACCACGCTGGGCTCAAATAGGAGCATCTCATCACAAGAAATCTCTCATGGAGTACTTCTTTTTCAAATTAATATTTATTGTTGTAGATACCCATTACATTGGTCCTATATCATAATCCCGCCAGACACTTTCCAGCAGGGTGATACAGCGACATCATTATACTCGTATCCCCATATGTATAGATACCTATACATACCTATACTTTGTTGTGACAAATTTTGCACTTTTCAATTAATTTCCCGGGTTATGGGAAGATGTCAAAAATTACAGTCGGGAAAACTGAAAACTTAATTGAATAAGATTAAGGCAGTTGGTTGGGTATAAAACAGTTACAAAAATCCGGCTTGCAGATGTAAATGATTCATGTTAATCTTGGATGTTATTCAAGATTCTAGCTAATTGCCAGAAATATCATTTTGAGGGAATTAAAAACACGAATACTCTCGCGTGTTTATGTGAATATGTTTATTGCTTCTTCTGTATATTGCTTCCGCCCAGTTTGGTAACGCATATCATCATCTACATATCCACATTTACGGGTACAGCGTAAATGTGGCTGGGGACAAATTTTATTGCAGGCGGGCATAGGTAAGTAAACTCATAATAAAAATGTGTAAACTGTATATGTACACGTACAGAATGTGTATGTATTATGGTGATAAATAGAAATATATTATGAAATCCATATTAAAGGCCTTTGTGGAATACATTTGGGCAATTGAGTTTTGTATCCTGCACTAGATTGATACGGCCAAAAATTTATTACGATAGTGATTCAAGTTCATGAGGCCTAGAATGTGGCAATAATATTGGCTTATCGCGGCAATTCGCATCCAATAAAGTTCTCCAGGCTTGTTAAAAACATACTTCAGAATACTTCATAGTGCCAGGTGAGCAAACACCCGCTGATAAGATAATTTTTTTCACCAATTAAGTGCCAAAAATTTCGTTTGGAATAAAAAAAAACAAAAGCATTCGTTCAACCGAACCAGTAACGTAAGTACCTTCTTATTCAATTGTGTTTCCTATTAATGTAGACATCGCTGAATCAGCAGTGGACAAAAACACCATGAAATTTTGCCTAGTCCTCCTGGTAATTTTTATTGGCATCAGTCATTGTTCCGAAGTCCCGGGTGATGTAACCCTGAACGCATTTGATTACGGTGATCCTTGTGTTCCAGCGCAAGGGTGTATTAAGGAAAAGGAACTGCAGTGCAATAACGTTACATTAAAATGTGAATGCCAAACAGGGAAGATTTATGATTTCTATCCCGAACACAAAACATGCAAAACCCCACACGGAGGAAATTGCTGGAATGACGAGGACTGTGTTATTAATGCATATTGCAACGCTGACTCGAAATGCGCTTGCAAACAAGGTAATTCCATTTGCATGGAGGCATAAAAGTATATATGTAATTATATATATACATATATGCAATTATTTAAGATACAAGGACAGCATTTAGAGGAAAACAATATTATTGAATATTTCTCGTTTACGTTTCCAGCAAACCGCGGGTACAAAATCACCCAAAACGGCGTTGGCCGCTGCGTCCTGGAGCATGGGAGCCGATGTGATCTGAAGGACACCGAGAATTTCTGCGACTACCACGAAGGCTTTCAACACTGTGATTGGGCGACCAAATGTAGTTGTATGGACAGCGCAAACATGGTGTATGACCCCATCGAAAGGAAATGTGTGACCAAGCCAGGAGGAGTCTGCCGTGGACCCACTTGCCCTCGCCACAGAGTCTGTGACCCCACCTCCAACAGATGTAAATGTGACCCAGCTCTAGGCATGCACGAGGTGGAGGGGAATTGTTGGGTGACCATGAGTCATCCCTGCATTGAAAACACCGTGAGCGGCTTATGTGACCCGGATCTCCATCTCGTCTGTGGAAGTGACAACCGCTGTGTTTGTCATCCGGAATACTTTCAGTCGGGGGAAGGATCTGGAGCCAAATGTATTGGTTCTTATAAGGCAAGGTGCGTTGTGGGTGGGTCGGATTGCTTCTTGGAACATTCTCAAGTGTGTAACCGCAATAGTACTTGTGACTGCTTCTACGGCAATCAGCAAACGTACGACAATGAGACCTTGAAATGCGTCAGCAACCATGCAGGCCCTTGCGATGTCACCCCCAATGATGACCCCACGAAACCCAGACAAATTGAATGTGATAGTGGCATGGACTGCATTGGATCGAACGATGTCGGAGGTGGGATTTGCCGGTGCAAAACGGGATGGGTACTCTTTGATGGCAAGTGCAATCACGGTATGAGTCTAAACCCGAGTAATCTTACCTTGCTTTTCGGCGCCGCTCTTTTATTAGTGAGCAAATCTTTTTTTAAGTGACATTTCTTTGCCAGTTCCATGTAATTAGGAATATTTTAAGACTCTATAAGCCTTGAGAATTGAGATACATTATGATTTATGATTATTCGTCTTAAAGTCCTGTAAAACTAAACAGTGAATAAAATACTTTTTGTGAGCTTTTGTTTCTTTGCTGTCAATAGTAATTCTGTGATACATATACCCCAAAGAATACAAATTGCTGTGCATTGTTAACTTTAATATCAACTGACATTGAGTTACGAATCCTAGCAATATAACAGTACACGATTAAATCCAACAACGGGGAGATAAGCATCAGACTAATAACAATCAGGGATGATCAAATGGAAAGTACATGCATTTGTATAGCACAAGAAGTATATAAATAAATTTTTTGGAAGACTTCCTACAATAAAACACCGGCGCTGTCATTCACAATTCCTCCACAACTTTCTTGGTTTTAGCTGCAACAGTGACGAATTCAATCAAATCATCCAGTTTCTTCCCTCCGGCATAAATATGCTGCATTTCCCCGTTTCGGTACATGATAATAGAGGGGAACTCATCCACTTGGAGCTCTTCGCAGAGAGGCTTCTCGATGACGCAATCCACTTTTGCAATAATGACGGACAGTGGTCCATCCGGCTCATGGAAATAGTCGGCAAGAGCCTCCCAGGTCACTTCCAGGGTCATACATTCTGAGCACCAAGCCGTCCAGAAATGGACGAAGGTGGCATTGCCGGTGCTGCTGACGTCGTAGAAGTTATTTTGATCTAGCTTCAGAACGCTGCTGTCCGTATCCGGATCTTCCTCCACGGGTGGAGGTCCGGTGAGCTTGGTGGGTTCCTTCCGTCCGAGTTTATTCAGGATGTATTTCATGAGTGGTTCGTAAGTTCGGTCTTTACTTGGGTACTTCTCCGTCTACAATTAAATGCATTCATTCATTTTTCTAACTTGTCGCTTTCCCTAAATCGTAATTAAAATCTGGTGGGACTGACCACAACGCCCTCTACCAACCACAGAATGCTGGGATATCCCCGAACTTCATTTTCATTGCACGTAGTTTTGCTCATGGTACAATCCACAACACCCACAAGTAGATCCTCCTGATACTGGAACTCTTCCGCAATTTTCTTCCAGATTGGCTCCAGATCCATGCAACGACTGGACCAGGGAGTGCAGAAATTAATGACGGCATTTCCTTGAGACACCACGTCGAAAAAATTCTCATCCTGCAAGGGAAATAGACCCTTCTGCTTCTCCGGCATCATCTTCACACGGGCTCCGTACACGAACTGCAATCAAAAGATCACATTTAAGGAAAGGTTATATCGTAGTATATAAATGTACTACATAATAAATAAACATATTTTAATAGGATAATTGTGATTAAAAAGCTGCCACGACAGTCCCATATAATAAAACGTTTACATGCACGCAAACTTGGTAATTGTCTTAATTGTAAGCAACGAACATATGTACATCTAGGACAATTACACGACGAATCTTATGAATTGGAAACATGAACAAAATTTACCTCTGCTCCCCTATCAATTTGAAAATTTGCGAATTGCTCCAAAGACATCAAATCCATCACTCCACGGTATTTCCAGCCCAATTCGGGGCCGCCGGTTTTGTAAAACTTGAACCTGAAATGGATTATCATGAGCAAAATATTATTCATTTTTAGCAAATTTTCAACATCCTAACCATAAGATAAATATGTATAAGCATGCTTTTTAAAGACAAAAAGTAACACATTCGTAAAAACATAATACATAAGCCGGTTCATTTCATGGTGAAGCATGACGACAGCAATTTTTCTCACACTGCCAGCAGTTATTTGACAGTACCCACAGGCCTGTGCTAATTTGAGTATTTATGTTATATGTGCATACTTTCTTTCCCTTACAAAGCAAAAGTTGCTGTTCATTTCACGGTGGAAGAAACATTTGGTACTATTATTATCCCTCATGCTATGCTTCATTGATTACGTGGGAAATAGCAGTGAAATTTAGCAGTGAAATTAGGTTAATTAAATTGAAAAAAAATGCCAGCTTGGTATAAAATGTCTCGGTCAAACGACAAATTGGATGCGCTGTACATACAACGTGATTTCGCCAGTCGCAAAAAAACCATATTAATAATAATAATAACAGTCACAATCACTTTTTTCTTGGTTTTTCTTAACGTTGACGTATTATGCCTACAAGCTATCACCGGGTAGAAAGGGCTGACATGGTGCTATGCACACGACATAGCAGCTTTTTTGTAAATATTCAGCTATTTGGTATAGATTAAATTGAATTTCAGCTTCTAAATTTTGTTCGAAAAGAAAGGAAATCAGGCTAAAAACTGGTAAAAAATATGCTAGCACCACTTGGAATTACAATCAGTTAAATAAATGTGAGATTGAAACAAGATAATCATTTTCATGGTGGTTCCTAAACTCATAATTTCTCGAAGTAATTCCTAAACATGGAAAATTTAATTAATGATTGTTCGTTTGTAAAAATTTTGGTTTTAATGAGCCTATAATTCTTTTTTTTTACACAGATATCTAATAGGTATACATACATATGAATGTATTTTCATATAAACAATGCAATCTTACGTGGGGTACTCTGTGGCATCCTGATAATTACAAAGCTTTGTTTCTACAGTGCAGTCCACTTTAGCAATGATAACATCCGCATCGGACTTCCTGTGAAACTTCTGGGCCAGCTCTTCCCATATGGGGGACAGCGTCTTCAGTTCACTGATCCTGGACAAATGCAAAATATATTAAAAAAAATTCCGTATAATTAATAATTATATACATATTTCTCGATGGGGTTTTAAATACTATTTAATGCAATAAGTATTATAGAAACTTACCAAGGTGCGTAGAAGAGAATATAATGATTCTTCTGAGGCACTAATTTATTGAATGTGGCCGTATCATATTTAACTACAGCCTCCTTCGTGGCAGTGACCTCAAGAATCATAAATAAATTAAAAATCAATGAGCACAGACACCACATTTTGTTGGCCATTGTGCACTTGAAAGACCCTTGCAAGTCAATGAAGGAACTAAACAATTTTTGGACTCCAAAATGCAAGGGAGATCAAAAATCTCGCACTCTCTCCACTACAATGACTACTACTCACTCTCACTCTGTAACAATGCTATGAGCTCATTTTTTTAAGGGCAAGCCGGTATCAGAGTAGAAAGGGAAAAGTACAGAGAACATACATACGACTCTCTTCAATTCCGAGATCACTGAATCGTTGCAAGACATAAGGGAATAAGAGAGATCTTTGGTGGAGAATGTGTGTAGCCCGTCTCAAAAAGATTTTTCTGAGTTTTTTTTTTTTTTTTACATGAGACAAAAAACCCGTTCTGCTCATTGTTAAACCCTTTTTCTATTTTTCAAGGTCTTCAGGACGAAGGAGTCAAAAACCCATGCAGACGTACAGAGTACACATGTATACACCTTTAGTATACCTGTGAAACCCTTCGACTGGAGAGAGATAGCTCTACCAGTGAATGCACTCTCTCCATTTTTTACTCACCTTTTTTCGCATTAATTTTTTTAATGTTTTTCTTTCTGAACATGTAGTATTACATTATTACATAGCATTTTTATACAGGGATACTTGAAAACACGTACTTTGCCAGGTTTTTTTTATTAATGTCCAGCACTCAAGTAGCATTCTTACTTAGCAAAATGTGTGATTTTCACATCAACCCATGTACCCTTTGCAAGAATGCATTTTAAACATACGGAAGTATATACATTCACTCAAATTTACATACTATTTCCCACATGAAAAAATTTCTTAGGGAAATTGAGTAAAAAACATTTGTCCTTATATACGTATATACATATGTATATTTATTATAGCTACATACTACTGTAGGCCTGCAGGGAAAAAATCAAACCCGATTATATCTCCTCGGCCTTAAAAATTCATAAAAATTAGTATGAATGAAACACATCATTTTAATCCAGACAGGCATATTATGTATACATCTTATTATATTAGCCGCATATGATATTCGTTAATGGTATATGGCATCTACAGAATCAACAGGTATTACTGTACATATAAAAATGGAGTAAGTGTACAAAGGGTTAACCAATGATGCTTTTCAACATGGAGACTTTTGAAGCATACAAACCTATAGCTTTTATACACAGGTATGTTGACTGGAAGAAAAAGAAGAATCTGTTTGAAGGCAGAATACCAGGCGATGTGTTCAAAGGGGAATAAACTGTAGGTTTCGGAAACAAAAGGGCTTTTTTTTTAAACAAAACGAGAGGTAACAATACAGACTAAATACACCTGTCAAGGAAGTCACAGTCTGTGATTTAACGAGTATTTTGCGGGGGAGACATATCCCCCAGGAAATCTGATTTTGACTTGATAGCTTCAATGTAAACGGTTGGGAGATATTATGACAAATTGCCAAAATATGTGCTTGGCCGACTTTGGGATTAGAGTCGGGTATTTTTAAGTTCCTTCATATACTTTCACCTTCCCCCGCCGCATTCCTCCCAGTTTACACGGGTAATCCTTAGTTTTAGTTTATGGCTCCACTAAATTTTAATTCATGGAGCATTCTAAAAATTTTAATTGTTTCATGCATTACAATTATATAGATGTTGTAACAAGGAATCAAAAATTAACAGCACATTTTGACCCTTTCTGGTCTCGCAATAAAATCTTCATAAACCACGGAATTTCAAAGAGTTGCGCCTGTGACATCTATCGGCCTTCACGAGAACGAGATGAATGTAAGTCCTCAGCTGGGATCTGGAATACTTTATTAGTTCAGCCATCGTCCGTGACTGAAGGATTCGCTACTTGGAAAAAACAGATATTTTGGAAGTGTTGCCGACCTAAAATTTTTGGAGTTGGTGTAATTTTCTTCTGTGTTGGGATTAAAATTTTGAAGAAAATAACTTGGAAACTATAAAATGAATCGATTGTTGAGCAGGCGAGCGTTTTCCACCTCTTCCAGGAGGATGGCTTTGGAGATGGAGAAATACGTGACGAACCCGTACGGTGAAGGCCATCATGGTGGGTCAATTTTTGTCGAGTATTTAACTGAAACCAAAAATTACATGTAAAAACTGTAAATGCTAATGGTGTAACCAAGATTGAATGTTGGGTTTTGGATTATATTTCCATGGACGAAAAATGGTTCAAAACCAGCTATGGAATTTGGTTATATGAGTTAAATTGAACTGTTAATTGAACTGTTAATTAATTGTATGATTATATATATTTTTTTTTTTTGGATTTTACAGCTAATCCAGGACTTTGGAAAAAGCTCACTTATTTGGTTGCTCTTCCAGTTGTCGTGCTGGTGAGTATTCGAGTGGCTATAATGGAAATGTCGCATGAAGCCCATCGCCCGGAATTTCATCCTTACCCACATATGAGGATTCGAACCAAGGTGATAATTCTTTCTGTTTTTTGATACGTTACAGTTAGTTAAAGGTTGAGTGTCATTGTCATGAAACCGACTTTTTTCAAAGATATGTTATCCATACTTCGATGCGTGTATCTTGTATCTTTACCCAAGGTTATATCGCCTTTCGGTTACGCTTACGCTATCGGTTTGAACTAGGTACACGAGTAAAATGGGTTTACATGTAATAGTGTCTTTTCTATCATGTCTGCAAAGCTTTCAAATTGTTGTTGGGAATTGAAGAGTATTAATATAATAAAGCTATATTCAGTTTTCAATATTATACAACTTTTACGATCAGCAGTACTTATGTATGGATGAGATGGGCTCGCCCGAAAATCCGTAATAAAGATTTAATTTGATTTGATGCAGTGCTATAGAGATTAAAACTTTGTTTTGTGCTTGCAGCCCTTCCCATGGGGAGATGGTCAACGTAGCTTATTCCACCACCCCCATTTCAACGCTTTGCCTGATGGTTATGAGGATGAGGAATGAGGATGCATAAGTCACTGCAGGGTTGAGTCAACAACCAATCCTGATCCTGAGTGTCAGCAATTGTAGAAATGTCTTAGCATTAACTGTCTGAACCGCTCTCAACTACGTTATTCCGCAAGTCAAACCTTTATTGTAATAAAATTAGTGGCGATGAGTGGTCATGTAAATCTAGTAAAAAAAGTTTGATTGAATAAATATGTTTCTGGAATTCAGTCGACATAAATGAATACAAAAAAGGTTAACCTATTCACCGACAGTAACCCTGAAATTGAAATGCATAAGTTAAATGGTTAGACCACATGTTGGGAAGCGTAATGCCAAATACACAGGGCACCAGTAACATGCACATTCAATGATCTTATGAGTCCAGCTTGAGGAATTTCCACACAATTGTCGACTAAACCCAGGAGATTGGTAGGGATGCCATACTTCTCGTTTCTGGAAATTCAATGAGTACAAAAACATGAGACGTCGGGCACGAAAAAGCAACTGACTGCTGTAATCTTTGCCGAAGGGTTATTACAAATCACTCACCCTAATAATAAAACCGATTTCTTCGGGAACGAGAAGGTATTAAGTTTTGTAGAATCCAGGGCCTGCTCAACTCCAACAATTGTATATCCTTTAGATGAATACGATAGCAGAAAATTCTTCAAATCGTGTTCAGGAACCTAGTTTAATCAAACTTACATGAACATCACTTATATTACAAATAAATTAATCTCAAGATCAAGGACTAGCCGTAGTAATGTACCTCTAAAATATCTACCCAGCGGTGAGCTGATACACTCAGACTTTTAAACTGCTGGTCATCCAGAACTTTTAAACTTGAAATTACGTACTTTGACGCTCCAAATACTTCACAAGTTCTGCACAAACCTCCCAAGTTGGGAATGCGATCTATTAAGGAAGCCACAACAACCAATCCGTCTTCCTTATCTTTTCGCTTTAGTTGAATTTCTTCTGAGAAATCCATCAGCAATTCGTCGGATGTTGGTAAATATTTCCAAGGGTTTCCTTTAACTTGCAAAGTGGTCGACAACGAATTTTCAGTTACATCTTCCAGAGTATTGATTAGTGCGGACTCTTCACCCTGTTCCCGACCGTCAACTGTGAAAAATAGCAACGCGAAGTCAAGAAATAGTAAATATGGTCACATTTTTATTAATGTTTAAATACAAAATAGCCATCCATACTTAAGTTAGATTGTAGATGCCAAAAGTATTCTGTATCTCTTTTGTATAGGTCTTGAACTTCGACTGGTGATAGACAAGGTAGGTTTTCATTTGCAATGAGATTCAGGTCATGCTCTTGGATGATTTCGTCACAACTCATTTTAGCCAGTTTTGGTAGATGAATAAAAATTACCTACGGAAAAATAATGAAAGTCTTATTTATAATGGCTTGAAACTATTGTTTTCTCTCACAGACCACCTCAGCATTACTGTCCACTTACATCAAGGAAATAATGCTTTCTGGGAAGGAACGTCTTCAGATAAAAATCTTCAGAAACATTTTCAAAAATCTTTCGAAAATTCCCCGCTGCGCATGTAACAGCTTCTTTGGCGCAGTTGTAAACAACCTGATACTTCGTCAATATTGAATTCAGTTTGCATGCAACTGCTTGGTCATACATCTTGCAGAGTGCGATCTACACCAACCGTAAAAATGAAAACACTATTATTTATGATCTTCGATTTTTACTTGTTCTCAGCGCGTATACCACTTATGAGAGACTTACATTGCCGTAAATTCGAACGGTGAAATTTTGTCCCATCAGGAGCCCTGCTAGGTTATAAAGAGCTATGTCGTAAAAATTGTCTACTTCTGTGGACGTGCAAGGAAAGAAACGTGTTGAAGTGTGCAAAACAATAGTTGCAAAAATACATCCGAATCCAGGTCTTACTTGAAAACACTGATAATCAAAGAACGTTACTTATGAGCATTATGGATTATAAGTAAGTTTATGGTTATAGTATGTACAACCAAATGATTAAATTACATATAATAAATATATGTACATAAACATAGATTTAGAACTCACAACTCACCTGTGAGCTAATGCTAAAAAATTCTTGATGCAACGAGGGATATTTGCTGAGAATGTTGATTATAATCCACTCAGTAATATACCGTACACTAGCTTGAGGACCGTCTTTTCCCAGAGATAATAACAACGTTTTTAAAACCGTACGGGACAATTCCTTTGGGAACCAAAACATGAGACAATTTATTACTCTTTTCCTGTTCCAAAATAACCAGCCGGATTTAATACATTAATACCCAGTAGCCAGTAATAATAAGAAACAAAAACAAAGCTTACGCAGTCAAACAGCGGTTGCAAAACCAGAAGAACTTGAACAATCCGTTGTTTCACCCTGTGTACTTGTGAACCGGTAAAATACCTCCTTTTGTTCAAACTTTCACCTTCATTAAATTCTTGCAATTTATTGACAATACTGGCCAAAGTCTCTTCTTTATTTCTTGCGGCAATTTCCAGAAAGCGAATAAGATTAGAGACTGCCAGCAGACGGCTCTTCGTAGCGCCATTAAAGGGGAAGCTAAAAATACATGATATTTTCGGCCATGTCTGATTTTTATTCCTACCATATACATAATGTACTTGTATTATGCTAGTTTTTGTTATTTTGCCTCGAAGAAAATTTACCTTAGCTTCTGATCGTAATTAATTTCTTTCTTGCTTGAGGTCTCCGTTTCACTCAAGTGTTTCCATAAGCTGTAGGTAAGTCTAAAATAAGAAAAAGAATTAATGCAACATTATTACCGACGCAGTAGTAAAGTACCTATCTATGCACTATAAAATGATGAAACAAATCGTACTCACTTCATAGATTTTGGTATTATAGGGCCGATGCAGGAGGCTTGAATGTTCACGTCTAAGAACTCTTTTAAATAATCTTGAAAATTACCATCACACAGTCGGTCAAGCTGCACAATACTCAATTTTTGTGTAAGAACAAATGGCAATCCAGAAATGCTTTCACTCAGCTCAAAAACTTTTGCAGCGTACTGAAGTAAGTAGGGACAAAGGAATAAAGTTAGTATTTCTAAAAATTGTCTACTGTAACCGTTTGACAAATAGTAAATGCGTAAATGTAAGATCTTACTACAGAAATTTCATCATGTATGTACCTGGGTCAAAATACCTTTCGGTAGGAAAGGATTTGCTAAAATACTTGCAAATGCATTCACAGCATCCCAAAAGTATTCCGTCTTATGTAAATCTTTCACAGCAGCCCAAACAGATTCCACATTTTGCTTCACAGCAGTTCTTGTCCACCTGCGAGAGATGAAAATTTGAAACATTGGGACTGCTGCAAAATTCAAACCCCAGTAGAATTGGAGTCCAACAATATAAATTACTCAATTAATTAAGTAGGTACTATTTCTAAATTAAAAGCTTACGTGTCCAGGTCAGGATTCACGTGCGAAAACTGAAGTGTAGCATTAATGATTCTGAGTACATGTGACAAATTCTCGCTGGAACCAGTGTAAACAAAATCGAAACAAAATTCTAGAAGTGCTTTCAAGTACTTTCCCGATTGGAAAATGGTCGTGCATTTATTTTTATCATCTAGAATTTCTTGTAAAGCCAAAATCTTCAAGTTATTGTACTTGGTAATCACGTCATGTTTGCAACTGAAATTGTTTTTATTGAGTCTGAACTCTGCTTCCACCAACACTTCAGTTATAGTGGAGACCACTTCTACTGACATTTTTTCGTTCTGGGTAAAACAGAAATTCATGAGAAGCGCCAGTATCGCAGCATTGCACGGATTATTTGGTAATAGCTCAACTTTTAGTATATCATCCAACTTTCTTGCCAATTGTTGGTTTACTTCCAAATTTCGACACAGAGGAAGCGTAAATCTTGTAATCTTAATTAATGGTTCCATTCTTGGAAGGTACTGATCAATAGTTAGTTCGTCGTTGCTTAACTTGTCCACCAAATTTAAAACACCGTACAAGGACTGTTGAGCAATTCTTGAAATTGCATCTTCAAGGATCTCCGAATTGTTTGGATATATGCGCACCATGAATTTGCAAAAATCCAAAAGGGTGAATAAATCTGCAGGTTCGTATTCCTGTGGGTACTTGGCGACATTGCCAATTAATTCTTGCACAAGCTCGCCTAAATTTTCAAATTTTAAACTTTTGTCTCTTGAATTAGGAACAAGGTGGAATAGGAACCATCTGAGAAAACCCCTTAAGCGGTGAGGAGAGCTCCTAACACGACAATAAATGGATTGGGCAGGTTTCCAATTTTTTAACAGTAGCCAATCATTATCTCCATTACCATCCTTAAACAGGTTTTCGTGCACCTCTTGAATAGAAGGAACTAATAAATTAAAGTCGATCACCGACCAAAACAGCATCAGGTCTGAGTAAACTGACTGAAACACTTCTCCGCTTGACTTGGAAACTAAATCGTAATTTGATAAGTGTAAGCCAGTGTAGTGCGACCCAGAGGTTGTATCAGGTACTCGTTGCCAAAGTTTAAACACCATTCCAATTAGTAGCTCTTGAATCTTCACCTTCAGATACTTATCTACAGCTGACAATCGGTATTGAACAATGTATGTTATGGTCTTCAAATTATTTCCCATTAATTCCATTGCAATTGAGGAGTCAGGAAGGACCTCGCCAAGTATATCATGGAAACCAGCCAGCGTGAAAAAGTAAGTAGCAACTGGACTCATCTCAGCGTCCGTCTTAACTATCCATTGTAGCAGAAGGGAAGAGCTCCTGGAATCACATTCTAGTCGCTGTAACAACTTCACCAGTAGACCCAGCTTTTCAGCAGTAGACAAGATTTCAGCTGGAGAATTCAACAACCACCCAACTCGATCCTGAAGAACTGGAAATACTTTGCTCCGGAGGAATTCCAGATAATGTGCCACACCAGCGCTATCGGTTGATGCTTGGCACAAAGCCGTATTCAGAAACATATTCAGGGCTTCCTTAGCTAGCATTCGATTGTCATGATTTAAAAGTTTTTCCACTAATACTGTCAACCACGGAGCCGCCTCAATCGCTTGGAATTTAGAACTTCTGAATTTCACGAGAAATGGCTCAATAATATGGTACTGCTTTTCGTCAAAAATTCCGAGCAACTCGAAAAAGTCACTCCAAAATTTTTTGAATTCCGTCCTACCATTTAGCAGAAGGATACCAGAAAACTGCAGTGAAGCCTCCCGGAGCTTCTCGTCATCTAATTCCAAAAGGAACGTCGTCAATGACTTCAGGAAATACATCGCATATTTCTGAACGGAAGGTGCCGGGTCATTAACAGAATTTTTTACGGTCCTCAGCACGCCCGGATCCAGGAACTTCGCTATGATTGTGTCAACATCTCCATTTTCCAGCTCTTTAATCAAATCATTGACTATTGGAATCACTGGGTATTGCTTATGCTTGTTTGCATCCCCCGGTGAACCGCCTGACTTGTCCATGGTGATTAGCCTGCATTAAAAACAAGGAAGGCAAACTGATTTACACATTATATTCTGTAACAAATATTAAAGAGCAGAAGACTGATATGAAAACCATTCCTTTGCCTTCTGCTCCTTAATTTGTTACAGAATACAATTGTACAATTTCTGCTGTGATTAAATAACTTCAGTATACCGCCTTCGTATTAATTCGTATAATGAGCGAAATATTCTGATTCTCATTGTAAATTGTAATACGTAACTATATATACCTTAATTAATGCATTGTATCAGTGTAAAGTACTTGTAAGCCAAACCAGTCAATACGGAAACAACAAGGTTTGTAGTTTGTACTTACAATTTAAATAGTTAGTTTTAGCTTCAATCTGAACTCCTTCCACGCAGCCAAATTGTTTCTCCTGAAATTCAATCCAATTATATCTCACTTTGGCTCATGCAAATAATCAGCTGGTTGTTTCATGTGAGTCGAGATGTCGAGAACGTTAAAAATAAACCTATTCAATTCTTGTAATTTAGTACACTTTACACCTAAATCAGGATTTGTGTCCGATCTAATAAATCCGACATCACGCAAAACACGTTAGTCGCAATAAAATTCTGGCTGCTGGAAATTGCAGCAACAGCAAGAAATAAAAAATGAGAAATGGCTGGAGACCCGCTCGATCTAGAAATCCAGATTGACCAGACTTTTTATATTAACTAAAAAACTGATCAACATGCTGCCAAGGACTTTCCCGCCTTCATATCCTGGCAGTTTTTATATTACATTCTTTTTTGCATTCTAAAAAAAAGTGATCCAGTGGGAAAATTTGAAGACATCGTGAGGACGGAACGCGGAAAACGAAAATAAAGCCGATTCCCGATTTTCCGGTATTTTATTTTTTCTGCTTTTCCACAAATCAAGAAATTTCGGTCTATTATAGGATTTTGAAATCAAATATACAAATTTACGTCTTAACGAAGAGCTTGGGACTGTATTGGTAAGTTGTATTTTGGTTTATCGTGAATTTCAATCCAAAAGTTTATTCTTACTTTTTCCGTCTTCACTGCATTGGAAAATTCTGGAAATTTATATAGGGAGACAGGCACAATCCAGATCCAGACGCTAATTGAAAAACTATATTTTTGTTGCGACGTCTTTTCAAAATAGATTGTAAGTTGTTCAAAAGCGTTGCATTAAAAATACTTATTCTTGTGTAGATTAATCAAGATGATCATCCCAGTAAGGTGCTTCACGTGCGGGAAGGTCATTGGGAACAAGTGGGAAGCGTACTTGGGCTTTCTTCAGGCCGAATATTCGGAAGGGTAAAACAAGTTGCAGTTGTTTGATCGTTTCGGAAATAACACCATACGAAGTTTTGTTGTAATCTTAGATCTTATAGTACATGTTGTCAAATATTAAATTCTATTCCATACTTTTGTTCATGCTTCCGTGGTTTGAGCGGTTACGTCAAAAGTACTTAAATGGTAATCAACTTTATTTTTCATGTACGTTACAGGGATGCGCTGGATGCCCTGGGCTTGAAACGGTATTGTTGTCGGCGGATGTTACTGGGACATGTGGATCTCATTGAGAAGTTGCTGAATTATGCTCCTTTGGAAAAGAATAATTAGGGCGAGGCTGGAGTAGCTGTAAAGAGAGAGCGGCCTTGGAGACATTACAAATTACAGCGTTTGAGATGAAACTTACACTATAAGTTTGTGATATGAATTTATTTTAACGCACTTTTCTTTTTTGTATGATTACTTTTGGTAAATAAAGTCCTGCAGTTGTAAATGATTGGTATCGGAGTTTCGTTCTCTGTTCTCAGACATGCGGAACCTCACTGAGTCAGTTTTCTATCAGTATCCAAACCGTTTTTACCGTTCGTACTGCAGAAGCTGTTCGGTATTTTAACACCAGCTTCAAAAATATTTTTCTCTCCAGTCCATGTTATAGAGATTCCAGCAGTTTGATCATAACTTTTAGGTCTCGGTTTCTGGGACTATTAATAGCCTAACATCTTAATTTTTTCCGCTAATTTTGGTCTTTGAATAATAGTGAGGGGAAAGATGAAGTTTGGAGAACGTAGTAGTGTAGCATTAGCAGACAGCGTGGATACCACTTGTTGTTTCCAACGCTTTGAAATTAAGTGAAATCATGCAGGAATCAGGAATTTTCCGAAATTAGTAAATTATTGCAATTAGTATCTTGTACTCGAAACAGTAGATGATTCCACATCTTTATGAACATTACGTGCCCGAAATTCTAGGGATGGCCTATAGAACACTCTTAGGATTTTAAATAATACAATTTGGGAATGTATGTAAATACAAATACTAAAGAAAAGTCAAATTATGGGTTCGCCAAACATTTGTGCACACATTTGCATTTGTCTCAGACAAAAACAAATGATAATAATAATTTCCACGTGGCCTTAATACCGAAAGCACCCAAAGTGATATCTTCATTCAACAATTCACACATACTTTATTATAACGCTGTATTCGGACAGTGAAAATAAATTAGATGTACAATTTAAACAAGCTAGATACCTATACTCTCTTTCCTACACTGATTGGACTTTCAAATTGATGTGTATAAATGGCCACATGGATATGTTAAAATTTTGCGCTTCACCCTCGGTAGGTATATTTGATACACTTCGACGCTCGCGTTCGAGCTCTGCAATTGACTCGAAATTTTTCACCGCATTTTCGTCGCTGCGTTCTCGCTTTTACCTTTCATTCAATATCACATCGTCACCTTATAAGTATCAAAGCTGCCAATCGTACATAAGGATCCTATATGACTTGGTTAGTTTTGATATTTAACCGGCGATATTCTAAAGAAATCGCAATTGTTGGTTAACACTGGAATTGCATCAATTTGTACAACACATGCACTAATGTAACGCACAAATTGCGTCGCAACGTCCCTCGTACTTCCGGACCGGACCGACTACATAATCCTTAAAGGGACTTAATTTAGTACAATTATATTGTTATTAACGAGTTACAAGCTGGATGTTCGAAAATAATAGTATTGATCTCATTTGTATACACATGTAATGTACATATATATGTAACGTGGTGCGGGTTTTGGGAAATACTACAATTGCATAAATAATTCCACTAGGCATGTGCCTAGTTGTCAGGCCTAAATGATACTTTCACGGTTCAACTCCGATTAAATATGGGTTAAGGAAACAATAAAGTAACGATCTGATTGTGTACTATTATATCATCCGTACAAATCATCCTGTTTTTTCAAATTATTTAATTAAATTATTTAATTTACAAATTATCCTGTCAAATTTCCACGCTCCGACCGTGACTGCGTGACTTATACAATCACCAAATCCTAGTACCTGATCAATGGGTACCAGGCGCAACGTTGTTACAAATTGTTTTTCGAGGATTAGGAATGGCAAAATTTTTTGTTTTGGCATCCCTTCTGGTGATATGGATTACACCGAAGTAATGGCATTACGGATAGGTATTTTATAAAAATTCCAGATTGAGGATTTTAGTCCGAAATTGCGGGATTTCGATTATTATAATCCGGATGCTACAACTTGACTGCGCGATATTATACCCGCAATCCATTCCTATTTAGGCATTCCGCAGTATCTCCGTCAAAATGATCATAAAAAGAACAATTCGCGGTTTGAGGTAATTTTTTAAGATACAGTACGCCCTAAAAGTAGGGCACTTCCTTTGAAATAAAGGTGAGCCTGGAATACGAATTGCTACCAGAAGACTCCAGTGGTTCCTCATAGGATGCACTTTTTCTTGAACCACTTGGACCATGATTTGGATCAGATATACTTTTGCAAGTGGCCTTACCAAGGATTCGGGTCGATCAATCACTAGCACCGTGTTTGACTTTTTGTAAATGGTATTCTGTCCTCTCCAAATTCCAAATCCACATGATCCAGCACCATGAGAGAGACCATCAAGGAATTTTTGAACAACGTTGTCAAGTTCAATCGAGATGCGGCAGGTATGTATTCATCGGGCATATTATTTTCGAGTCCCTCTGTTTTACATAATTTCTACTCACTATGGTATTGTATGCATTGTTGCGTATTTGATCCTGTCATATTTTGTAAAGGGAGCGATCACAAATTACGCCATAGGTTGTGTGTGTGACTGGTTAGGCCAAAAGTGATGATTTATGACAATGTATGAGTGTCGCCTACAGAAAGTGATATCATGCCTCCTTTCGGAGGTCTTTTGGAATAAAGCAGCATAAATTCCACATGTACACACAATGTATTTTTAAGGTACAATTTGCTGAAAAAATGAGTTCCTTATATTTTAATAAATTCTACATAAAATGCATTTGTAGTGTAATACAATTTCCTTAGCAGTCCATGACATGTCTATTTTCATCTCGCCACTCTCCACAAATAAAAGAGTTGCAGTGGTTGTGTCTCAAATTGCGTTCATATAATATCGTGCGTTCATATGTATTTCTGAATATCCTCGTTGAAGTAGTGTAAGTACAATCTTCGGAGTGATATCAGATCGAACTTCTCCCTTTTTGGATATCCTCGAAGGTACAGCCCATTCCAAATTGAGAATGCAAATAAAAAGTTTCGAATGCTCCAATTGCCAAGTTAACGGAGCTGAAATCCGTTTCACCGTCAACAACGAGTTTGTTCATGAATAGCTCTTCCAGTTTTTTTTAGACGTCTGCGAGTGGAATGCCGGCTTGTAGAAAGTATTTGTCGAATCCATTTGTTGCTAATGTGAATGTGGTCAGTTGGAAGGATCCAGGACGATGATAGACGAAAGTGGAATATAAAACAATCCCACGAAAATCTATCACGGCAACAGAGCCGGCTTTTGTGTCTGTCACCTTGCCATATTTGTTCACAAGGTTAACAAATTTGCAATCAAATGCAACTACATCCCCAGTATCTACGCATCTTCGATACCATGCGTTTGGCTGTCCACGATTCACATTTCCATCTCCGGGTGCACGAATAGTTTCATGTTCAAGCACAGCAGCAGGCATATAAACTGGTTCAGGCACAGGCAATGGTTCAGGCGCAGGCACTGTTACAGGTAAAGGCTCTGGTTCAGGCACCTGGACAGCCAAAGCAACTTCCTCCAGGAGTAGTTTCGGAACTCTTGGTGGGGCAGGCACAGGTACTTGGAGCCAAGGCGAAGGCAATCCTGAGCTGGGAGCTCACAGCCGCAAATGTGGATGGACACAAAAACTTTTAAATATTTTGAAGCATTCAAAATCACTTCGTGTCGTAATTAATCGAAATTCAGGGAATGAGTGAAGAATAAAAGGGGGGAAAGGAAATAGAGAAGGCTGCTATGTATTTTAATACGTAGAAAAGTGAGAACTAGAGAGTATAAAAATGAAACGTTTATAATTTGTAGCTGCAATAATATTTAAATATGTATTTATGACACCATTGGTCGGTGTGTGTGTGTGCGCTTGAAATAGTATGACGCGGGATGATTTAATAGTGATACAGTGGTAAAAAGAGGCCCCATACGATGGCGTAATTTGTGATCGCTCCCAAAATACTTTCTGATGAAGTGCCTAGTTTAATTAATTTTTTTGGGGAAATTACCAGTGTCCTTCCTACAAACATTGCATCCTGATGTTCTGCTAATCGGTGAATAATTTTGGCGATAAAAAGTTCCCAAAAAAATCCCATGACGTGTCAGTTGGTGTATTTTGTTGGCTAAAATGTCAGGCGCAAATTTATCCCGCAGATTTGGCGGCAACCGGAAGTTCACGGAGAATCCCAAAAAGGTTTTCAAATGTCCACAAATACTGAATGTGCAGGCATTTCCCCCTCTGGGGATTAAAGTGGGAAGCTTGTACATTGCCCAAACCACGATCCTCACGCTTTTTCTTATCATGCCCACTTTCAAGGTTTGCTGGTGCATTAGTTCTGTCATTTCCCTGAAATTCCCCCTAAATCCACAATCAATCGATTCTTCGCGAGTGTTATATCTTCTGCAAAACTAGTCGATTTTTACTATTTCAGCAAATTACTCTTGGCACATAAATGCCCCAATCGTTTGAATTGCTGTCAAATCCGAAAAATCCTTGGTTACGGCAAATTAAAGCGTGGGCGCTACAGCAAAACAAAAATGTAGTGGTACGAAGTAAAAATGAGCCAAATTATTCATAATCATCATTAGGGATCATTAGGGCTAGAGGATTTATACCAGCCTATATCCCTGAAAGCCTCTTAGACAACTCACATGTCAGATCCCACGCAACGAACATCATAGTGCTTGTAAATGCTCTAAAACATTGAACAGCATAAATTGCTCTGTACGTTGGATCAGATTCCTACGTGATTATCCGTTTGCCATAATTGTTATGGTTGAAGGCGGGAGAACGTTGGCCAAATGTCACCGTGGGATTCCAAATAAATAAAGTAATTACCCTCACGCATGACCGTGAACCTTTGCTAAACTTTTACGTACATTAAAAGTTCATACATATGCATGTATGTCTCCATGTGGCAGCGTTATATTAGTAGTACTACACGACATATGCACATGCCTCTCCGTTGCTTTCACTTTGCCATTTCGTAAATGCTATTCCAACAGTAAAAGGATAGACAAAGTAGACTTCCCTTCTGCCTATGAATGCATAATAAAGTGAAAATTGGTCGTAATTATCTCACCATTTGATTGTTGTTATTATTACTGGGTGATGACCAGCAAAAGGACAATCATGTATGTGTCCCTTGCACAAGTCAGAGGTGGGTTGAGGCTCTTAAGAGGCAAACATTTGCGTTACGCAAACATTTTATTGGCTGTGGTAAAGCTATGATAATCCATTGTATTTCCTTCCTTGTATCAAAGCTACGGTTTGAACACAAACAAAAATGCAGCTTCGAGGAGGAAAAGTCCTGTGTCTTTCCATATGTATATACCAACATTGTCTTACGATTATATACACAAATGATTACCTTTTATTGGGTTACGAAAGTACTGAAGGGACGCAAAATAGTGAGTGCAAATGTCGTAAATTGCCCCATTAAATTTCCAAGCCATCATGCATAAGAAGGGTGATCAAATTCTTGGCACAAGTAGCAAACAGTTGTTTTATTTTGGTGAAATTTTTTAAAACAAGACCATTCACTCGTACATATGTGGACACGCCGAACAAATTATGAAAATAGAACATTTCATATTAGACAAATCAAGCCCATTAAATGATCCGCAGAAATCATTCATAAGCATCTATGTAAATCCATATGTATATCTATTTATACCGTAAAATTCGTACTCATGTTTTTGACGCCACTTCATGCATAAATCAGACCACGTTACTCACAATAAGTACTTACTCTCGAAGCCCTCCTAAGAGGTCGGGTCGGGGAGACGACACTCAATATTACATAAAATATGTACGCTAGTTTGAGATAGGGAAAGGAGTACGCAAGGCATTATTCACGGCCAATTTGGATGAAAGGAATATTGCGTCCAATTTCTGAAATAAAACCCAACAGGAATAAATAGTTTTGGGAATGGTATGCAGGGGATATAGGCTATCCTGTAATTAATTTAATATCGGAAAATGGATCGATTTGTGTAAATGCCCCACTAGTAGTGTACGTTCCGATTCCTTGCTCGTTAGAAAAGGGCAAAACGTATGTATATGTGTATGTACGTCATATATGCAAAAACAATTGCGAATATGTATTGAACGGGGGAGCACCGGAGGGGAGACAAGGCTTGTGAGGGTCAGCAAAACTCGGAGTGAGCCGGCGGCACAGAGGGAGAAAGTCAAGAGGTACATACATAGGTAGAAAGTCAGAGCGAAAGCAAGAAAGAGAGAACGTGAAAGTTCCGGTGTACAATTGAACCACAGAAAAAACGAAATAGCAAAAGAGAAAGCTGTAGGTAGACCAAGAAAGAGAAAGTCGGACAGAAGGAAAGAGAAAACCATTTAGCAAAAATAAAGAGAAAGCCATTTAGCAAAAATAAAGAGAAAGCCATTTAGCAAAAATAAAGAGAAAGCCATTTAGCAAAAATAAAGAGAAAGCCATTTAGCAAAACTAAAGAGAAAGCCATTTAGAAAAAATACAGAGAAAGCCATTCAGCAAAAATAAAGAGAAAGCCAAAGGGGAAAACTCAGAAAAGGGGGAAAACGAGAAAAACGAAGAAAAAGGCAAAGGAAATAGTAAGAGAAAGAAGAAAAACGAAGAGAAAGTCAGGCTGATAGAAAGAGAAATTAAGAGTAACGGCAACAGAAGATAAAAAGGGGAAATCAAAACGAATAAAAGAAAGAGTAAGTCATTGAGAACGTTAATGAAAGAAAGATGCTATGAGAAAATTAAAAAGAAAAATTAAAAGCAAATGAAACGCAGAAGAGAGAACTAAGAGAGTGAGAAAGTCGGGAAGAAAACAGCAAAGGGAAAGCAATTCTGAGGGAAACCAGAAGGAGAAATAAAATCAGGGAAAAGGCGCGATTTCGGAGAAAGCAAACGGGAGGAAGAACGCCAGAAAGTGGGAGAAAGTAAGAGGGAGAAAGAACTTTAATCGAGGGAGAGAGGGAGAAAGCAGGAAGGTTGAAAACAAAGCCCGTAGAAAATAATTGACACGTCATTTATGAGTTTCAAAAGTGTCAATACCCACTCAGTTTATGTTGCGTGCATATTTCCTAAGGTAGTCCTAATTTGGTCTAACCAATAAGAAGTAAATAACAGAATCTTATAGTTTTGTGACGGAAAGGAGCGGTAAGTTTTAGCCACACTTCACCGACGTGTACTTGACCAGTCGATGGAAGGAGGTCGGGGATAACTGTCCAAGGACTCTAGGCTCAAATACTGTCTCAGCTACTGTCTTTCGTAATAGTATATCCTTTTGTATTGTGTGTGCAAAAACTGTTGTTTTTTTTACAAAATAAAAACAATGGGTTCAGCAATATCAAAGCATTTCAAGGTAAAAGAAGCCACTGGAGACTACGTGGTCCTAAATAACAATAACAACACAAAAGTATTCCAATTGACGACCAAGTCAATTCTTGATTCCTCACAGGTGGGCTCGGCAGTGGTGGTGAATGCTAATGTGAAGTCAGCTAAGACCCAGCCTCTCTTTCAGACCATGGACCCTGAAAGAGCCAAGACTGGAAGTCCGGATAGTCGCTTCCAGAAAATGATGGGGGATCTACGGAAAAAAATCGGTAATGATCCCTCAATTCCAGACAATATCATCAACGATGAGCCCACCATGTTAATCAAGGTGGCTCCCACCATCCGGAAAAGGGCAGTGTGAATCAAATAAAAACTAAACCTGGCCCAAGACATTTTTCTACCTTCAATCAAAGCAAAAGTGACCTATTTTTATACTCCTCCTTCCATGACTTTATTCCAAAAAAAAATTAAGATCAACACTTCTAAACGCAACATCCGTTTCACGTAAATAGTGAATACTTTTTTGACGGTGGAACATCAATTTTTGAATAGAATTCAAAATACGTCAAAATTTAATTTGACCTTGGAAGGTCGCACGAAAAAATAAAAGACTGTGTATATAGTTCTATAGACAGTATATATGTATACGTATATACAATTTTAACCACGTAAAGGACTTACCCATTCGGTGACCTTCGTAGAGGAAGCTCATAAAAGCTGACGTATTACCTTTTCTACATGTTGTGCAAAAAACTTTGGTAGTGTGAATTATTAAATTACAATCCACGAGCAATATCAAACGTCCTCACTTTATCAATACATTATGTACTCTCTCTGTCTCATCAGTTCATTGTTAATTGCAAGGTACAATGCTTGCATTTTCCGAAGAATACTCACCCAAGCGCCCAATAATTATTTCACATTCTCCTCTGGAGCAACAAAAGTAAATAATTCACGAATTGTCGTCGTCGTCGTGGTTTTATTATCATTATTAACATTCGATTGCGAGCCCTTGAGTGAAATACCTGTAAATGTACGTTTGGCATAGATGGGGGAAACGAGAGAAAAGCAAAATAACCACCGCCGTGACATGGTGCAACTTTCACAAAGGTAGATATACACATAATCATACATAAGTGCCTTCTTTATCACTTCCCCACCTGCCTAATTATGGATGAGAAGTTTCAAAATTTTTATTATTACCATCCCTCATGAGAACAAATATTTCGTAATGCCTTTCTTGGGAGAGGAAACCAAGCCCCATGGAATGGGTCAAGTGTACCAATTTATCTGTAGAACTATAGGTATTTATTTATTTTATTTTATTTCATTCCTGCAGAAAATCAAGGGGATCCCAATTATGGTGGATCCGTGACAAGAGATGGAGGTGAGATAAAATCTATGTGAAGGTGGAATTTACATTGACTGATGAGAAGGGGTCATGATCAGGAGGAGACTAAGCAAACGAGACTATTTTCAACTTTTTTTTTATTCCATTGAACCGATGGACTTTTACGAGGAAAGAAAATCTTCAATGACGTCGAGTATCCCACAGGATCTTCGGATTTTTGGATCGAATGGGGAACGTAATTAATAGAAGAACGACCGTGCCTTGGGTATTGTTGACTTTCTTCATGCCCGTAAATATGTACATGGTATGTTTAATGAGTAGTTGTGTAACCCTTTTTTTCCGGGAGAAAATTATAGTGCTCCCTCTCACTACCTTTCAATATAGTGTCCATGTATAATTTCATTGGAGCGTAGGTTTACTTAAGGATGTGTGGCTCCCAGGGAAATTCGTTCAATGTACCTATTTATAGGGTATAACTCGTAAGAAAAATTCTCGTACTATTGAATACTTAAACGTACCTTTTTAAATGAAAAGAAGGCCTGCCACCAGAAGCAAGGCGTTTCCAAAAAGTCTGATTTGTTGTTAAAATCACGGAAGCTGTTGTAAATGTATCCTTTTTCAAGTCTCCCATCCTAAATATCCCTTTTACAATTAATATTTTAAAAAATCAAAAAAAAAAAAATCGAAAAGCGTTCCCATTTGTGATCGACGCTTCCTCCAACTTTGTATGCGTGTACATACGCCAAATTTAATATTGACCACTAACTTTAGACTTACTTGTAGTAGGATTCTACTTAACTATTATTTATTTTACTATTTATTATTTAACTGTAATTCTATGTAACTGCCTTTTCCGTTCTTCCCTATCACAAGCAAAAAATTACCACATTTCTGACTATGAATTCCTCTATTTCTGTTGTGAAATAGAGGAAAGTTAGTCTGCAGGTTTACCTGTCCAAATCAGACAAAACTGTTTGAATTAAGTTCGTAGATACATATACATACATATGTAATTAAATGTTAAATTATAGCAACGTGTAGTGTACACACGAGCTATATGAGCTCTTTTTCTGAAATGGAAATATGACAAATGAATAATCTGAACACAAACCAAGGGTATTTTATGGGAGAATAAAACCGTTTGCACTTGATTCTTCCCGTAAATTATATAAAATATATATCACTTACATTGCTACAAAAATGCTTTTTCCACATCTCTACTCTCTACGCCTTGATTTTGATCATCTTAGAAGCGATACAAATAGCATAATCTGGTATTATAGTCTATCAATATCCATCACATTCTTCCGTAACTTTTCACCAGACATGAATGTCAAAGGAATCTCATATTTACAAATCTGACCAGTTGACAGTTCCAAAAAATGTCTGAACATTCCAAAGCACGACAATTATGTTCGTTAAAACCAGGAGCAATTACAGTAGCACTAACCTCTTTGTGGTTTTGGGTAGTCCCGACAAAGCTAAAAAGAAATGTTCACATGTAAGACTACATAACTGTACAAGTGCAGCACTTGGCAATTAGCTAAAAAGTCAGGAACCAAATCAATGCGGAATTGGACTAGCAAAGGTCGCGTGCTTGATAATAATAAAAATCTATCCTCGTCAAGAGATAACGCTGAATGACGGGGAAGGACTCTATTTTTGACGTTGTGGAGCCAATATAATGAAAAATCCCTAATCTTTCAATGTAACATGGAATCTTCTTACTGCAGACTTCATACATGCTATATTTAATACAAATGTATACGCCACGTGTAGTAAATACTGGATAAAACGGCATCTTTTGTAAAACTTTGTGTGTATAATAAAATTGCACACAAAGAGGAAATCTGAGCTAAATGGAGGAACAAAAGCCACATGACGACAGAGTCGGATAATCAGAGGAAGGACAAGGAAAATAACCTTGTTGACGGCCGGGAACGATAATCCAAGCTTGCATTCAAAATCTTCCACTGGCAAAAATTAAAATTGGACTAAGCATGTGTCATGCAGATGCAAGTATCAATTTAATTGCCATTATTATCTCCCTTAAAAATGATATCACTTTTGCCACACTTGGACAATTCAAGGAGGCATCATGCTTCAGTTGTGCTGGTCATTTGTGTCCAGAAACATCTTTCATATTTGCATACATCAAAGTTCTGTTTAAAACATCCGAAAATGGTTGAAACTGCCTCCGAGTCCAGTGAGGTCTGGCCTGGAGACAAGTCAGAGGAAAATGTGAAGAATAACAACTGGAGAAATCAAACCCCGGAGAGTTCCTGGCTATTAAGTGACTCGGAGAAGATCCCGCAATCCTGCACTCCCGGGTCAACTTCCGTCGATGACAAGGTCACGGCCAAATCTGGGGGATTTAGCAAGAAGCAATGGATAACTATTGTCACGTGCTGTGTCTCCAATTTCCTTTCTCTCTCCTGCGTGTCTCTACAAGCCCCATTCTTCCCCCAAAGGGTAAAGATTTATTTATATAAATTAATTACGAAGCATAACAATTGACCCAACTGGAACATATTCCTATAGACAAAGTATCTTATATACATATGAGTCGCAATATGTCTAGGAGGGTTTTAGTGATTTGTAGACGGCGTTGAACCAAAAAAAACTATGAAAGGGGGAAAGCCCCGATGTAGTAGGTAAAGCATTAGGCAAAAATAAATTCGGGACAAAATCTGGCCATAATCCCGTTTGCGTGTATAGCCCTTATTGGTACAGTAGGGTAATTTTGCGAGTCAATATTAACATTGCATGTGGTAAAAGCACATAAAGAGATAAGGACATTATTAGGGCTGAGATTTATTATAAATGATTCTCTATCACGGAACCGTATATAAGCATGAGATTATGTATGTAAACAACTTTTGCCGTGCTAATGACCCTAAATTCGGCAGCTTTATTATTCATTTTACGTTGTCCGGAAAATACCTGGGGAGCTTAATTATATTAAGTCTTAATGTGATTCAATTTAGGAGAAGCATCAGAAATAAACATAAGAATTGTTGCGTGGAAAAATTAATAATAAAAAAACAAAGTCAACCAAAAATGCTAGGAAGCTAACAGCTGTAACTACCGTTCGTCCAATATACATACAAAAATAAAAGTTAACTAGGGAAAAAATTATCCTTAACAGGTTCGGACAAAAAATGGGTTGCACAATTATTCTGTGCTTGGTTTAGTCTTCGGATTTTCCATAATTTTTTGTTGTCATTTTTTCTGTCATTTACTGTATAATTATTTTTAATTCATTAAATATTATTTCTAATGTTTCTAAGAGACAATTGACTATATGCGTGGTTTGTTGGTATTGCTACGTCTTTGTAGATTCACTTTACAAATGCTAGTCACTGCATAAAAAGGTAAGAGAAAAAATTGTTACTAATGCATCTGCCGAGGTCGTTGAAAAAAGTGCAAATACCTTTTGAATATATGGAAGGCGAAGGTGTGTAACAAAAAATGAAGTGATGGATCACTACTGTTTAAAATCCCATTTATTTACAGTAATAACATATACGAACAAATATTCTATGAAAGAAGGACCATGAGTTCGCATATGTGGGTCGGCTAATAAAAATGTTCGCAAATCATTAAAATACGAAACGACCTTTGAAATGACTGTTTTTACATGCAAAATAATGCTTCTCACACGGGTTTTTACACGAGTCTCATCTCAACCCTATTTATTACGAAGGTAAAAAAAAAAAGTGTAGGAAAGTAATAACTATTTTTTATTCCCACCTGTAACGGCTTACCTGTCACTAGTCTCACTAGTATTGCTTCATACCAGGAAGATTATTTTTTTCAGTGGGACATTTTTCATTTTAAAAGCATTTTATGGTGTTCTAATCCCAGTAAATGTTCAAAGAAGCTTTTAATTCAGTGTTGGCATCCGAGAGTTGCGTTTAAATATTCTCTCACAAAATATTCATTTAGAACAGGGAGACTTGCGACAAAAAATTCGGGTATTTTATCTGTCATTCCCCAAATCATGGGGCAGTTACTGAGTGAAATAACAAAGTAATGGACACCGGAAATCAGAGAATAAATAATAAGGAACATAGGTATTTGTCCCGGCGGATATTACACAATGTCAAGTAACTGAAAAGGCTTGAGCAGTGATTCGTGCCAGTGCTTCTGTGTGTGTTTTTTTCAGTCATTCGGCATTTTCCGATCGCACCCGAATGCCGTGTAATAAAAAAAAAAAGTGTGCCGACAGCTTTGTACAGTGTAAAGAAAATTAACTATGCGGGGTCCCTCGACGCTCCCGTCTGTGTGTAGTACTGAAAAATCCTACGAAAATTCAAACTTTCGGTTTCTTCTATAGATTTCATTTCAACCCTTTCCCTCCCCCTTTAAATTCAACGATAGATACATTTTTTTTTGTCTAAAAGTAAACAATAGTACGGGCGCTTCTCTTTGGGCTTCGTAGGCTCTTGTCATGGGAGATACATATCCAGTGGAAATTAATTGTGTACATAGATACAGCTGATGTATTGTGGGATCGTTGACTCTTTTCATATGAAAAGCTAGCTAGAGCTAGCTCCAAAAATTCGGTGTGGGTCCAAAACACAAAAAAAAACTGGAATTTAAAATTTATTAGGGCGGGTATCCCTGCCGGTGTGTGATAGTTGAAGAAATAAAAAAGATATTTTGGTTTCTCCGGTGCCACGTGGATGGTATATTGCGGGAACATAAATAACATATTTCCGCTAGTGCAGTGACCTCGTCATAAACAAATAAATTAAATCAAATATCATCAGGGAGTATCTTCTTATACCGAGGAAGAATACTCCAAGGAAGGAAAGGACAGCAAAAGAATTGTGGCCAAGCCCTTTGTGACTAAATGTCAATTTTTCTGATTTTTCCGAGTATTTTGGGGTCGCCCTGGTAATTACGGATTTTGGGCAAAACAGATAAACTTATTCCGTCTTACCTCCCCGTGCTGCTAACAAAGCCCGGGTAAACTGTTGTCCTGTTGTGGCTGCGTGGTTGTCTCTCGTATCAAGAAAATAGACTTGGATGCTCCGCCATTCATTTGAATGACAATTACGAACAATCTACAAATTGTCTGGCATTTTGCAGTTTATTTCCAGACTCTGTGGTGAATAATTGATAATATCCAATAAGGGTAATAACAATAGCAATCATGGGTTTGGAGGAGGAAGAAGGCCCATCGATTGGCTTTATCATGAAAGGGAAGGGGAGGTTGGCGTTGCCTGAGAGTGTGGAAATCACGGGTGAGAGTGATACTTTGTTGGACAAAGTGGGACTTGTCGACGATGGTCACCATCGATCCCCCAACGCGAAGGTTGTCCCCACAGCCACTAAGGACACCTCACATACCTTCGATGAAATCAAATCTCCGTCCAAGCTGAAGGTGCCGGGATATTCCCGAAAGCAAGTCCAAGTCCAAATCATTTGCTGCCTCTCCAATTTCGTGTCCTTGGCATGTGTCTCGCTCCAGGCGCCGTTTTACCCTAAAAAGGTAAAGAAATGTAAACGACCAAAAAGTGTAAACAAGCAGTTTTATAAGAGGAAAAGCCTCAGCCTTTGAGTGAACGAGCATCACCATTAAAAAAAAATTATTGTGGGTATAATTATATATAAATGCGTTTGGGTAAACATTCCTGCGCGCACTCCTATTAGGTTTAGGGGGAATCAATTTTTTAAATGCCACAATATCCTCCGGAAAGGTTCATTATAGTCACCTAGTTGACCTTCGACCCTCCGGCCGTAGATCCGCAGGGTTGTTTCGTGTCTTTTGGGAACCTCATGCACACGACAAAGGGAAAGACAACAATTAAACTTTATTAAGCCTTCCTCAATAACATTAACAAGTCTACAAGCACCAATAAGAAATTTACTAGTAACGTAAATAACACTAATAACAATCAAAATAACCATTCTTCGTCAATCTAATCAATCACTTAAGTATATTGCAAGCTTTATATGTATGTTAGTATGTATGTATTTATTTATACATATTATTATTATGATGTATAGTTATTATTATTGCTACAAATAACATTTTGGAAGCTTCCTGTTGAGTAGGCAAATTCCAATTCTCCAGTCAAAGTGTGAGTTTGAGGGCTGGAGAAATTAGCTATTCATGGCCCAATATGTACATTATGACAGTGGCTGTACTAAAGCAAAGGCAATCAATAGGGACAAAAGATGCAATCATGCTCATGTAATTATTTTTTGTCATGCATTTGTACTGAAAAAAACTAGGAAGGATTAGTATAAATTTGACTGAATAAATTTGAGCATAAATTCCAGCAAAAAAAAAAGACCAGCCACGCCACACACGTACATATGTACTTAGGGATTGACACACGTATTTTTAAATTAACCTCAAGGATCAAATGGACAGTTATGATGATTGCAATGATTCTTTTATATTGTTTGTACCTCATTATGATGATGAGAGCTGACATAACATGTTAATTGTTTAGTGTGAGATTTTAAGCATTGCAAAAAAAAAAAAATACACTAACCGACTCCTACCATGTGGTCTCTTCTGGGTTTTGCATTTGTACATATAAGTGCAGAATTTTTTGTAAAAAGGTTTTTTATGAGTCTGTATTACAGGATTGAGGCCAAGCGCAAGGCCACAGACTGACTCAGCACATACAAAGATATGAAGGAAAAAACATGTGAATAAAATACCAACAACGGCGTTGGACCACATGTTATTTCATTTATAAACACAGGCTTATCAAGTGTGCTTTCCCACGCTCAAACTGGAGTTAACACATGGAGATATTATTGATGAAACTGTTTTTCTTCCTCCTTCTTATACGCACACTTTAATGTTGTAAAAAAAGATACATTTCTATGTGTGTTGTTTAACTCCTTTTCATACAGAGACAATGTTTTGGGTGTCATTTTTTCATGCACGATGGATCAAATACCGAGATTACGAATTTAAATCACTGTCCCACCTCTGTCTATGGAGGTTAAAAAGCACAATTGAATAATACGGTAAAAAATTGGAGACAAAATCGTTTGTGTAATGCAGTAAAAAAAAAACTGGAGAAAAACAACGTTTGTGTAATACTGTAAAAAATGGGAGGGAAAAAAGTTTACCATACAGTAAAAAATTGGGAGAAAAAAAAAACAATAAAAGCATTTGTAACTATTGATTGCCTATTTATATAAAGTCAGAGTCATTATCCGTAAACATTGAACGTGAAAAAAAAAATTGGTACTGGTGTTGTACGGGATATAGGATGGGGCATATCCTTTGTATGATAAAATACAAACTATACATATACATCAGTGTCAGTTCCCAAAATCCTCATTCCTTGCATTTCAACCCTTTTTTTCGTGCCAGTCAGACACTCACTCCATGAGGCACATTGTTTTGTTTTGTTACTTGTTGTTATCCAAAAATATATTTACTTGTACACAGTGTCAGGAAATTATTGGATCATGTTCTCCCTCGATATAAAAATGCCATTTGAGTATGGAAGGCATTTTTGGGCTCTCTTGGGCTTTTGTGGCATTCTTTACCATGTGATTACAGGGCTTAAAAACATTTCAGGATCCTATTGGAAGAGATTCTTCAGCAAATCTATAAGGTATGCAATTACATGGTCGTTGAGAACGTAAAAATGTACTCCATCCTTTCTTCTAACGCTGATTACACTTGCCCTCCCTGACCGCTTGCAATCATTGTTGCAATTAAATTGGGATTTATTACTATTATTACATTTTGGTACGTTCGCGGTTTTTATTTCTAAATATGTACAGGACACGACCATACATTTGTTTCCTCCTTTGATTACAAATTGCTCTGCAGCGTATAATTATTATTACATTTTTTTCTCCACATTTTTGAGGCTTTCTGTCTCACAGCCGGATGACCTTGGACAGGTAGGCAGAGGAGCTTAGTATAGGGATCGGTTCTCAGTGAGTTTTACTTTCTTCTTAAGACGAGATTTTATTCTGCAACAGGCTTCGAGACTTTTACTTTCAACAATGGTAGAACTCGTAGAACAGGGAGCTTTTGCTGGTTTTTTGGTTGTAAAAACCCAGCAAAAGCATTTTTTTCCAGAGCTGTTTCCATTATGGACAACATTTTTTCAGGTGGAATACAATAGCTTCTTTATACCTCATTTTTTGTGCTAAAAATCCCATTGTCATGGGTGGTTTTTTATGGTTTGGACACAGCCCAATTGCTTTAAAGAAGCGTGTACGAAACATAAACATGGTGCTATTATTATGCCATTGTATTATTGATGACATGTTACTTTTTTCGCTTCTGGATTTGGCAGTCCGACACTTTGTGGGTAAATAATACTCCCTAGCGACTCAAATTCCAAAAGCGATTCCATTTCCTTGTATGGAAATTTAATTTTGGGATGGAATAATAAATATAAAAATATATTTATTATAGTATTATGTTCATGTACCAATTTTTGGATCAACCAATTGGTGCAACAGTAAAAAAACATCTTCCATACATTGCGATTGCCTTATTTACCTTGTTTTGGTCGCAAAAAAAAGCCTGTACAATCTATCCGGAAGATACTTGGCTGTGGTCGACGTAAATTTTTCCTTCAAAATCCATGACTACGTATTTGTGTGTATTCGTATGGAGCACGTCGCCGTGGGGTTAATTAAAACAAGATTGGTTAAAAACCCACACCTGACATTTGCTGTGTGCAAGTGAGCACGACTTGCATTTCAGGCAAAGGGTTGATAATGAACTTTTATTATTTACTGCTGCTCCCTCCACAATACTAAGGGTCATACATACATATGTATGTACATAACATAGGTGCATATATGTACAGATTTCCCAGCTTTCCGATTGACTAAGGTGATGGTGTCGACAGGGAGAGCGTGACTCTTTCATTTGGTCCAATATTGGATTAGGAATCAAAGGGTTGCAATGCTTCCAAGAATTTTTTCCCAGAATTTGTATGCATCCTTCTTTTGTGACATTAGTGGGTAACAAATTAGGGTGTCCTTGGCAAGGATTTTTTTTCCTTCCTTAGGTTGATTTCAAGTTTATATTGGGCTGTAGGATCATTTCCCCCCTTTTTACCCAAAGGATGTTTCTGGTGATCTTGTTATTCATAAGAAAAGCCATAGATTCTTCTTTTTGGAGACGCGTAATGACTTCGCCGAATTGTGGAAGCCAAGCTTTTTGAGAGGCTGCATCTGTCTACTGGGCTGCGGTACGTGTTTTAGGCATGGGAGGCAGTTTGGTATTATTTACATTGGACGAAAGGTGATTCCAAAACGGTTCAAGTCCCCTTGGCAATTTCGGAAGTGAAGGAAAATTAAAATTTAGTAAAATAAAATAATGTATTCGAATGGACAAAGTAAAGTTTTGTGAATTTTTTAAAAATATTTCTTTCATCCTGCGAACGCTTTCAAATTTTTCAAAATGTATATAAGAAACTTCCAGTATTGTACTATAATTCCTAAAAAAATTCCATTTTGAAAAATATGAACTCGAACCGTTCTGGAGCTAGCATATCCTTCATTTGTGGAAGATCATGCACGTTTAGCATAATGTTGACTTGTTGACCCCTGCAGTGCCGTCCAACATGGTGTGATTCCATGAACATCTTCCAAAGCCATACATGCAGTTATTCCATAGTTCCGCACCTTTTTTAGTTCAATCTCCGGCGAACACGCGTATTGTTGCTGATTAAGATCAAGATGAAGAAGCTTCAATGCTAATGGAAATATTCTGAAACATCTTAAATTATCCTGTTACGTAATCCAAACTCTCCCTTTCTTTTTACGTCAATGCACCCTCGCACCATTCCTAGTAGTACCGATAAATCAAAAAAGTGGAGAACCAGAACTTGTACAAACCGGTCCTGAAACCAATGTAGGAGTGACAGTAAACACTTTTGATTAGTAGTGTCCAAGTTTTTACTCAGAGAATGCTTTGGCAGAAATGTTTTATCATTTGAAACCGGACTGTCCATTCCTAGAAATCTGCAATAATTAATAATTCGCGTGTCAGTGGCAGTTCGTCGAGATTTGTCCTCTAAATCTCCTTTAATAGCACCCTTAGAATCACAACAGAATGTAGTTGGTCAAAAAATGGAGCGATTTGTTCATCTATTGCAAAGGAATGACATTGAGCCTATCGATTGACATGAGGAATTCCTTTACTTTTCCTCATAAGAATATTTCGGGCTCCGTTTGCGTTCAGGGACATGCACTGGAGGGAATTAGGTTATCAAAAACCACAGGGGATTTATATCAGTTTGGGGCACTCTGCGACATTCAGTGAGGAAAAATGGGTTAGTTGAGACAAAAGACAGGACACATACCGGCACATATCACATACGCATGTATGTATGTCTGTATATACGTACATAGGTGTACACATTATGGCTATAGGTATAATACTTTATTTGAATGTCAGCTGATGATTCGTTTGTGTCTTGTTATTTTTTCTTGTTCCAAAAAAAGTGTATAGGTACCTAAATAAACACAATGTCATTGTTTAGGGAGAAGAAAAGTGAGCAGTGGCACTTTTTTTTTGAAGGATGATTGTCACAAGGCGGTAAGGAGCCTCTTAATACTTTGGTAATAATGGGATTATGTAAAAGTCTGAATGCAATCATTAGCTCATCTATACACCCCACCCGTTAGGTAATATGAATGATGTAAAACGTGATTTAATTCATGATTATCCAGCCCCAAGAAATAGCAAACAATTGCTAACGGCAAAAAAACGGCATTTTCAGTTTCTCTTTTCCGTGTTTTAATTTCTTTTTTCTATATGGATGTGTATTCACTTATTTATAGGACGTTATAGTATAGGTATACATATTACATATTATGACATTTCATTCTCATTCATCACGTACACCTACCACCGAGCTGAGATAATACAGGGGGAGCACACTCCTTTGATACCAAAATGTGTTCACAAAGTCCTAATACAAAAATATGGATACTCCCCACAATTTTTTTTTTGTGGGGGATTCCATTAAAAAAAATCACAAGTAAAAAAAAAAAGCACCTTAAAACTTGATGTGGAGCTTGAGATGGAAGGTAGTAGGTATTTGTGAAGCATGTGAGTAGCGAGTGTGTATAGGATTTTTGCCACCACAATAACCACAAGTTCTGGGAAAGTCTGACCATTCATTTTGAGCTTTTGTGCCGTCAGTCAATAATTAGCTTTTGTGCATGTATTACATGCAGTAGATGAGGAATTGTGTTTCCCCCCGATTTCTGTTGTGTGAATCAGAAGTAGCCAAATATTTTAAGTTGTGAATTTATTTTAAGTGTCAAACATGGTTCGAAATTTGGTGGATACAGATGGAGGAGGAGGAGGGAGTGGGATGATTCCAGACCGGAATAATAGTAACAATATAAATAATAACAGGGGTCAAGTGAACCGGGGATTTTTACCCGATGACAATTCCCCTCCCTCCTACAGACATATCACCATCTATCAGCATGGCTTTGATGAAGCCCCAGAGAAATTTAGGAGGAAGGACGATGAGAGTTTTGCGGAGGAGGATTTCGGGGGGAATTCGACCTCCTCCAGCTCCGATGGGAGTAGTTCCGGGGAGGTCACAGAGAATTTGTGGTTGGGCATGACAAGGTCCCAATTCCTCTTGGTTGTTGGGTTGTGCTTAAGTAATTTTTTCTCACTCGCTTGCTCTTCCCTCCATGCTCCTTTCTACCCGAAAGTGGTAAGTATTTTTTGTATTGATTAAAGCCAAAGTCCAGTGAAAGGATATTCACAATACCAGAAATTGTCTGCAGGCCAAAGAGAAAAATACCCTTAATAAATTAACTTTAATAAAATCCCATTTACAATTTTCTGGTGAAAGCAATTATGATTTATGATATAATACATTAAAAAAATAGATACGGAGAAAGTATGTAATGTATTTATTTTTATTAAATAAATAATAAATTACACTATAGTTCCAACTTTCTTTTCTTTTTGTGCAATTTCAGGCTGAAGCCAAAGGTGCATCCCACACGGCGGCTGGGTTCGTCTTTGGCATTTTCCAACTCACAGTCTTCATCATGTCCTTGGTGTACGGGTCTTTGGTAATTACAATTTTTCTCCAGTAAATAAAAAATTATATCAAATTGAGCTTTTTTAAATGAATTATTCTACAGCTGGCAAGGATCGGACCCAAGCGAATGGCCGTCACCGGGATTCTTGTCATGGCTGTATCATCAATAGTTTTTGGGTGAGTTTCCTCGTTTTTATTAGCCCGTATGACTCCAAAACCTCCGTTTTATATTAGAGATAAATGCAAAAATTACCAACTGAAAATTACCAAAAAAAAACAACTTAAATGTCTTTCAAGTTCCAAAAAGTTACAAATGTATTTGCTTCTCAAACAAAAATGAATTGCCATTGTGACTATTGTAAATGACATTTTATTAACTTCTTCTTCCGGGTTGGAATTAGGAAGACATGCATTTGGACCAAAACAATTCAGAAGCATTATGTGTAATAATAAATTGTTCCATGCTTATAGATTCCTGGACTACGCTGAGGATGCCACCCTTTTCATTGTGCTGTCCTTCGTCGTCCGGATCATTCAAGCGAATGGAAATGCGGGATTCGTCACGGCTTCCTTTGCCATCATTGCCAATGAGTTCCCCACATCCGTTGCCAAGGCCATTGTACGTGAAGGATTTTTGTGCACATAATTATACATATGGACCAACACTTTCAAAATAACGCCTACTAAATGATATAAGCATGAGGATTCCCTCTATAATTGACAATTACAGAGGGAATTGTTGAATATATATTTATTATAATTGTAATTATATCATTTATTATAATTATATTTTAATTGTTCCTGTGCTTCTTCCAGTCCTACATGGAAACGGCTGCAGGACTGGGTCTCATCGTGGGACCAGCGGTGGGAGGAGGCTTTTATGAAGTATGACGGCTATAATTATTATTAATTATTAATTAAAAACTTGTTTACACTATAGCCATAAAAACAGGTTGAAAGACTTGATGTTGAAAGCTGGATTATCTCTCACGTGCAATTCATTATGTACAGCTTGGGGGATTCCTCTTGCCGTTTGCGGTGATGGGAACTCTTCTGGTAATTGCGGGCGTCATCGCCATCTTCTTCATGCCGGATGTGGAAATGCACGTGCCCGAGAAGGGCTCGGCGGAGAGTCAAGAGGACCAACGGGGCATGTTCAGCCTCTTGTCCATCCCCACGGTCACTTTGGCGGCATTCAGTATTTTTGCCGGAGCATCCGCCATCGGCTATCTTCTTCCTACGTTGGAGCCTCACGTCAATCACAACGTGGGGACACATACATTTCTATTTAAATTATTATTACATAAATTTTTATTACATAAATTCCATAAATGATTATAAACCCAGAATAATTAACCCCATAAAAATGTCCTAGAAAACCCCAAAATAACGACAATTATTAAATTGTACTAATTGACGATTCTTCCGGTCCAGTTTAATCTCCCGGAGTCCTTCACGGGCTTGATCTTCGTCATTGACGGAGCCATGTACGCCCTCTTCAACCCCATGTGGGGGTGGCTGTGTGATAAATTCAAACAACCCCGGATCATCTCCTTGATTGGCTCCGTCTTGATCTTTGTTGGATTTGCCATCATCGGACCGGTAAAATTTTTGCCGTGGATGCCGTAAGTAGTTTTTTTTTGTCAATTTGTTTAATAGCTATACGTACGTACATATGTCCTCCCGTGCCAGAATGCTTCCCGGGATATTCTATACGGGACTGGATATATGAGTAGATTATTTATTGAATGTTATTCGTGGTATTTGAAGGTCGTAAAAATGTTTTTCCAGAATCCTCTGGGTAACCTGTGTGGGTTGTGTGATCTTTGGCTTGGGACTAGGAGCGTCCTTTGTGTCGGGTTTTGTTCAGGGATTGGTTGATGCCAAGAGGCGCGGATTCCCCGACAACGTGGCCACGTATGGGCTGGTCAGTGGGATGTGGTTCTCCATGATGTCCCTTGGATGTTTTGTGGGAGCCTCGGCCGGGGGCACTTTGTATGAGTACTTTGGATTCCAGGATGGCATTTACTTCGTTCTCTCCCTGGAAGCTTTAGTTGTAAGAATGATTATCAGTTTAAATCAAAAATTATTTAGCCGTCTTAAAATTATTTTTGTCATTATAATGGAGCCAGTAAATTTTCTCCCCGACAGTCCAGATTGCAAATACTAAAAATTGACAAGAAATATACTTCAAACAGAATTTGCTTTTGCGGATCTAGGGAAGCATTTATTACCGATTTTAGATCTTACTTTGGACTGTCAGGGGAGAGAAAATAATATTAATTTCTCGCTTCTCCTTGAAGTGTGTACATCTATATTTATGTATGCACAAATGTATACATATTATGTTTGTATGACATTGTATGTAATGATGGGTGTGTAATTTCCGGTATTGCTTTGCAGGCCTTCTTCACCATCATTTTCATCATCCGGTACAGAAATCAAAGGGTATTGGAAGTCACGGAAGATCAGCCGGTGGAGAAACCAGTATAAATGACGTTCTTTTTGAACTTATGTATATATATAGGTACCACATTTTTTTCTAATAATAATGTCAGTAAACGCACAAAATCATGTACATAATAACATAATGTAGATGTAGCTATGCAGCTGTTATGCCATAGTCTTTGTTATTTTTAGAGGACAAAGTCAAATTGTATACAATGGGCATTTACAGTTTCGACTGACTAATAAATGCTGAATTACATAAGAAAAGTTCAAGTACGAGTTGAAGCAATTTTTTGTACGCGTGTTGATTCCCATGCAAGTAGGTGCTTAACTTGGCAAATTCTTGACATATAACAGAGGCTGTTAATCCCTCCAGACCATTGAAATATTTACGGCATGGAAATTATCATAGCTCGTCCTGGGGATTTATGCATCGTTCCAGAATGTTGCCCTCTGCTCAATTTTTCATGTTTAATCCCTCGCTTAAATCTTCCACATGTTCATTGCCATGATAGATTTTTATGGACTTCTGTACATAATATATTTACGGTGGATTTAATTTGTACACTTGAAAACATCGATCGTGCTCTTTTTGTGGATATTTTCCAGCAGAATCATTACAGAAGCATAAGCGTTCACATTTGTAATGCAAGGGGCATTGTGCAACTCGTTGGAATATTAGCTGTATATTGCAAAAGGAGGAAGTGTATTTGCGTATAAGACTCAAAAGCCCTTTTTCATCTATTGTGCATACACAGGAATTACGTACATAGGCTCATTGGTAAAATACTTACTTATAAAACATAATAAGACAATTTAGAGCACTTATCATCTAATAAGATCCACAATAAACTCACTTACAAGAGCTAAAGCTTAGGTCAACAACCACGGGAATAAACAGAAGGGAGGAAGACAGGAAATATCTGACGGATCGATCGATTCTCCGAATCCCGAGATTCTAGGGCATTCCCCGCGCTGCGTTTGAACTTCAGTAGTCCAATAACCTTTTTCTTATCACAGGAATCTGTGTTTCCTTTTTTATTTCCCCCCTTTTTGCATACTTCCTCGTGGATTCCCTCCAAAGCTTTTCTCCAGTGCGAACTTGAGACTGTCAAAAACAGAGACTCTCAATTACAAAATCAAAACCATTCAGATCAGACACTGTAATTATTAATTTTAGAAAGCCTAAAAATAGCAAAAAAGTTCGGGTAGCCCGAATTCTTGGTCTTACGGGTACAGTGAAAGAAGGGGAATTATTATGGAAATAGAGAATCAAGAAGTGCTGGACGACTCACCCGAACATACTGTGAGTCCGGAGAAAGGTAAGCAATTACATATAAATGTTTAAAGCCCCTAGCTTTTGGCAATCACCACTGTAATTACCGGGATCCATGGTATATTCAAGGACGTTATAATTTCATTGATTGTTTATTTTAATATAAATGCAATATTACAATTAGAAATGGAAGGATATCTTGACGTTTACAGATGATTCCAGGAAGCAATTACGAATTCAAATTATTTGTTGTGTCACCAATTTCTTCTCCATGGCCTGCGTTTCCCTCCAGGCCCCCTTCTACACCAAGAAGGTACCGTAAGGCAGGCTTGATTGTCTATTCAGTTGATAATTATTAAATTATTACCGTTTCCATTAATGAAGGCAGAGCTTGACCAATTTTAATAATTGGGGTTGACATCAGGCAGAAGAAAAAGGAGCTTCCCATTCCGCCGCTGGACTTGTTTTCGGAGTTTACCAACTCACATTCTTTTTCATGGCTTTGGTGTATGGTTCCTTGGTAAAAAAAATAGTATATTGCACTACTACGAAATATAAAACCAAAATGCCGTAGTATATACTAACAAATTAAATGAATGGTGAAAGGAAATGACTTTTTTCCAGTTTTAAACTTTTCCTGTGCATAATTTGTATTTCCAGCTATCAAAACTGGGTGCTAGAAGAATTTCGGTTGTTTCCGTGATTGTGATGGGAGTGGGAACAGTTGCTTTTAGGTTAGATTCCCTAGTTCATTCATGACCCTATCATTACATAGTGATCTATACTAGTATAGTCGTACTAATTAGAATTACAGTTTGTTAGATTTCATTCAGGATCCAAACACATTTCTGGCTTGCTCCATCTTCATCCGGTTTGTTCAGGCGAATGGAAATGCGGCGTATGTGACCTCATCCTTTGCCATTCTCACCAATGAATTCCCCGATTCTGTGGCTAGGTCCATAGTATGTCAACTTAAATCATGCTTACTTGAATATTCATCGTTAATCCCAATTAAAATATCCACAAACATTTAATATTGCTAATTTCGGCGTTTAATTTTGTGTAGTCATACATGGAAACGGCGGCGGGTCTAGGAATCCTCGTGGGACCCTCTTTGGGCGGACTTTTGTACGAGGTATACTTTCCATGCAAAAACAGATTAACAAAATGCCATTTAAGACAACTAAAATTATTTCTTAATTATAATTATACTCTATTTTTTTAAACTCATTGTGTAGGCTGGAGGCTTTCCATTGCCGTTCCTGGTGAATGGCCTTCTCCTGCTCGTTGTTGGATGCCTCACAATTTGCATGATGCCTGAGGTCACTGTGCGGGCTGAATCGACTGGAGCAAAAACTTTCCAGCAACTCATTCTCATTCCTGGAGTGTGTTTGGCAGCGCTAAGCATTTTCGTGGGCGCCTGTGCCATGGGCTTTTTATTCCCGACGCTGGAACCGCATCTCAATTACAACGTAAGTGACTTTCATTATAAATGGTTATAAATACGTCGGAATCATAATATTTTTTTGTATAAACACATGAAAGACGCTCGACTATATATACATATGTATGTATATCTATGTATATTTAAGTGTGTATATTGTATACATATGTACATATGTGTTCTACAGTTTCATCTATCTGCCTCGGCCATTGGCGGCGTTTTCGTTATTGATGGGATCTTCTATGCCATTTTTAATCCCGTGTGGGGCTGGCTCTGTGACCGTATTAATGCCAGGATCATCTCTTTGGTGGGGTCAATTTTAATCCTGGTGGGATTTTCCTTGATTGGACCTTCATCGTTTATCCCGTGGAAGCCGTTAGTTGAAGACAAATGTGCCTCTCAAGAGATTTTATTTTATTTTACAAATAATAAATATCTTGTGATATTTAGAGTTCTTTGGGTGACTTGTGTGGGATGCGGCTTGTATGGACTCGGATTAGGAGCAACGTTCGTTTCCGGCTTTGCCCAGGCTTTGAAAGATGCCAAGTGGGTGGATTATTGTACTTGTTCATTTGCTCATTGTTCATCAAGTTTTAATTTCTTATTCACTTTTGGTGAAATTAAAGTATACAAAATTCGGTGTAATGAAAGAAATCAATAATTTAAATGGTTTTTAACACCAATTTATAGAAGTAACGGATTCCCTGATAATCTCTCTACATTTGGTCTGGTGAGTGGGATGTGGTGCTCTGTGCTGGCTCTGGGCTGCTTTTTCGGGGCTACTTTAGGCGGGATCCTTTATGACTATTTTGGATTCCCCCATGCCTCCTACTTCCTCGTCTTTTTGGAGGCTATCGTCGTAAGTTCCACTATCATTCACACAAATTCGATCCAACACTTTCCGACTTAAAAAAGGACTGTTTAAAAACTGTTTAAAAAAGGAATTAAAATTAAGAACGTTTTCTCAGTCATACTGACTGTATTCAGTTACATACTTTTCGTTGGATGACTAAAAGCCTCGTTTTTTTTATACAGATTTCAACGACAGTATTTTTTCTTCCCATGCAAAGTCTCCGCAGAATGCATACAGATATCGTGTGATGTCGGCGGGGATTCTGATTCAAATGTGTACATTACACATGCATATACATATGACAACTTCAAAGTACATTCTTTATTGATCACAATGGCACTATGGCACATATAAATAAACTATTGTTCCTGGATTTTCCTATGTACCTCTCTGTTAATTTGAACATTGTGTTATGATGATGGACCCTAATAAAAATATTTTCTAACTAATACGCTATCTGTGTATTAATGAATTGTATTTTTTACGGCATTTTTGCATAATTTTTGCACTATTTGGGTGTTCAAGTGTTGACCTAACGTAATGCGGGTGACACGCACCATTGCCAATGATATTATTTGAAACGTTTGGACTTTTCGAACTGATGTTGCGCGTGTATCAATATAAAATAGTGGTGATGCTACGAAGAATGTGTTTATACCTATATAGGTTTATATGCATGTTTTATTTCATTCCAAAATAGAAAAAGTCGTAAATTTCTAGTCCCACTTTTGCTTTTATTACTATCGTCATTCACTATAGTGCAATATTGACGCACAAATATATGCACATACGTAAATATATCTGCCGTTTCACATGTGTTTTGCGTGCCTGTGCAGTGTGCACATTGTTAATGCATTGAGCACCTACAAGAAATAATACACAGGTACAACCAAGTACCTAAAACGCATAAGGCATGCAGTGATGAGCAAACTGATGACTTTTGTCACACTGGCCAACACTTCAAAATTTTAGCGTGAGCTTTAGCAAGATATTAGATGGTCAAAAATCCATAATTTTCACCTAATTTACAGTTCATACAAAACCTGTATATTAATTTCTTAGAAATATTTGCGCTATTTGAAAATAAGTACGCTATTCGATATTCGAACCAATACTACTCAATGAAGCTTTCAAATGAGCGCTTTCACCGTATTTCTGATGCAGTACATTTCGGTTGCATTTTCTCTGAAATGCATTGCTCATGTGTAACCATGACTTAAATATAAATCTGAGGCTTTTGACATTTCCCACTTGCCCGGAACAATTACTCAAAAAAAAAAATTCCAATTTTATTATGATTTCCCCAGATTAAATCGTTTCAAGATTAAAATCAACCATGTCCCGCATGAAAACCCAAATTTTCTTCTTTCTACTTCCTTTTCTATCGTTTTATCTCTCTTCTTTCATTATTTCAGTTTTTGTTTGGGCTTTTCTCAGAAAAAAGACTACTTATTAAAAATTATTATAAAAATGTCCAAGTGCCCAATACATATCCTAAGGGAAATATTTTGAGAGGTGACGACGGGCTGAGAAAGTTTGCTCACCACTGAGCCATATAAAAGTTGTAAGTAGTAATTCGGGCCACTATCGTTTAATCAATAAAATCTCCTATGGTAACAATTATGAAAATCGGTTCCTTTCCCCTATGACAACACTGTACTTGTGCTTGTGAAACATTTTTCTCCAAGAAATTCATTTCTTCATTATTTTTTCTTTCTGTCCTTCTTCATGAATGCAATTACGATTACGATTCACACTCCATAATTTTTGTTAAAAGACCAGTTTAATTTAAATCCGAGCTTTCGTTTCTATACTCAAATAAGCAAATAATACTCAATAGAATATACACAATACACACGCTTGCTTCCAGTCTTATCTGCGTGTACCTCTCATTTGTGCAAAAGTGGAATAATTTTAATTTGTAATTTACTATTACTTAAGTACTTCCCTACATTTTTTGTGTATCTATCTTCTAAACTTGATCAGTGCTATACTTAAAAAAAAAGTTGGTTGCAGGATCAGCCAACAGCTTAGCAGGGACCAGTGTTTTCTATAATTATTAGGTAAAGTTCTCCGCCGTATACAGAAACTTCACTGGACAGCAACAAAAGATTTATGCAAAAGCAAAAAGTATTAAGCATATTGTATGTAGAGGTACTTTGTAATTTTTAATAATATTAGTTTGAAACAAAACCACGGTTTTCCTGGAAAGCTTTGAATCCGGAATCTTACAGAACATTTACAAATAAGTATAATTTTCCCTCCATAAGAGGCTTGCTGGAGTCCAGGTCCAGAATGCCACGAAGTAAGTTACATTTTTACAATTTGTGTTACTGTATACACCATCGATTAGTACCAAGGTCATACACATTCTTCGAAGTCTCTTTGTTCCATATCCTCATTATTGACCGCGGAAAGCATCACGCTTTGTTTATATTTCCAGTCACAATCGAACTGATTCGGAAGCGAGTGGAACATAATGAGGGAGAGATCCATTCCGTGGAGGAGCTCGCACTTCACCAGCAAAAGATAGAGAAGCTGGAAAATTTGGACAGATGGTGTCGAAAACTCAAAATTCTTCTTCTTCACAACAATCTCATAGCAAAAATTGGTAACAAAAGTCCACTAAAAATAATGTTCTCATCTAATGCTCGTTATTTCCCGTACGAGAAAAAAAAGTCTAGTCTCCTTACGCCTTAGCACTTAATTTTAATTGTTGCTTCAGGGAGAAATTTTAACCATTTTTAGTGTGAAATTCATTCCTATACTTTGTTTTAAACACCATCCAGAGAATGTGAGTCGCTTGAAGGAGCTGGAGTACCTGAATTTGTCCTTGAACAACATCGAGCGAATTGAAAACTTGGAGGGCTGTGAGTCATTAAAGAAGTTGGATTTGACCTTGAACTTTATCGGAGAAATCACTTCCGTTGTCTCTCTCCAGAGCAATCCCATGTTAGAAAATCTGTATCTTACGGGCAATCCCTGCACGGACTTCCCCGGCTACCGGACGTACGTAATCAATCTTCTGCCACAATTGAAAACCTTGGATGGGACGGATATTACTCCGACGGAAAAAATCGTGGCCCGACAAGAATTTAGTGGGATTGAACCGGAGATTCTCAGGACACAAACAGCTTATGGAGGTGACCAACATAACTTTTTTAAGGTGTTTCACATAAAGTACATACAAATATCATGTTTATTCTTCGATTTCAGCTAAAAGGGAACTGGAAAAGGAGAGTTACGTTGAAGATTTGGGCAATGGCGATGACAAAGGAGAAATGTAAGGACTTTCCAAGGAATTTTGAACGGTTTAAAAAGATGTCCGCAAGATCCATTTATGAACGAGTAAATCATATACAAGCTCAATGGCCTATATTCGTTGACTTTAGAGACGAGGCCTATTGGAACAAGGTAACACCCAACACCCCGGAAATTCGGAGGGAGATGACATTACGTTCCATGAAATTGGAGGAAAAATCCCAGGATGCCAAGGGGAGCCTGAAACCCAAAAGGGATGAGGAGGGGAAATCCACGGATTTATTTTTCTCTGACGGCCGACCTAAATCCATGAATCAGCCCAAGATTTCCTTCTCTCTCCACGATGACCAACACCGACAAGTTCTCATTTTGGATCTAGCCATACCAAGGTCAGGCTGTCTTTATAGTAAGGACATTGGGTCATATCTAAAATGCTCATATATATTGGGGCAATGTAAAAATTAAAAATGTTTCATTCATGCGTGTGTATACGTATAAATACATCGTGAATTTTATTTTATGAGGATTTTTATTCTGGCATTATTTACCTATAAAAAATTCAGATTCATGGACAGCTCCCTGATAGATGCGGACGTACAGCCCACACACGCTAAATTTGTGATAAAGGGCAAAATCTTCCAAATTGTTCTTCCCGAAGAGGTGAAGCCGGACTCGTCCACGGCGCAGAGGTCGAAGACAACGGGTCATCTGGTAGTCACCATGCCCAAGGTTATTTCACCTATATGACATGTCATACATGCATATGATTATAATAATTATTACTATATAAATATACACACATGTATACACAAAATATCCAAAGTATAACGGATAGTAGGACCTTGTAATGCAACATTACAAGAATCAGACACATAATATGGTCTTATTATAAACGCTATAATTGTTGCCACATTATGCACTTGCAGTTACACCAAATACGAAAACCCCGTTACAAGGAGATGACCTTGGAAGACGACCCAGATGAAGATTATGTTTTGGATAACGCAGTGAGTGCAAAAGAACCCCCTAAAGTCCAGGAGGAACCATCAAATGCCCCTGTAGATTGGCGGAATATAGTTCTTGAAGACGGACCAGACTCCGCCGGGACCAAACGAGCGTGAGTCAATACTTTTATTAGAAACCACAAGATTTATTATATTTAAAAAGATTTATTATATTTGTGAGCAGACATCAGTAAAATTCCTGACCAATTATCCAATTAACAAATATCATTTCTTCTCTTTTTCAGAAAAAATAATTCTGACACTACATTGAAATCTGATGATGGAAATCAAGAGCAGATTGAAGAGGACAATTTCCAAGATAACCCTGACGTTCCGCCCCTTCTTTAATTACAAATGTCCGCGTATCAATGTTAAATTTGGTGATTATTTTTTGCTGTTGCATTTCGTTCGGAACAAAAATGAAATTATGGAGGCTTTTCGTGGTCATTTGTACAAGTATATTTATTTTTAAGAGCACGTTTGTCTTACACTACCCCCTTAAAGAAACTAATGTACACTAAATACCAGAAGCCTCCGAGCAAAATGAAGAAAAAGAAGATCAGAGGAAGATTTCTACATCGATTGTACTTGCAAAAGCGTCTGCACCACCCCGCTGACTTCCGATGTCCATCCCGCATGTCATCCACCCTCATGTAGCTGGACTCCGTGCTGATTTCAAAGTATGTGTGATCCTGGAAGGAATGTCCAAAAAAAAAGTGTATTGGTCATAGTACCTGAGAATTATTTGGAATATTTAGCCATGTACATACGTATTTAAAAAAAAAACATATTGTTCTAATATTGCATCGTATTGTTCTCTGTACAATTAAAAAGCAAGCCGCGATTATGACTGCAATCTGCTTCTCGGTGCATTTGTCCGGGAACTTGACTCTCAATTTATTTGCTCCCAACTTCTGAATGTAGCCCACGCTGTCCAATTTGTCTCCGACTCTTATGAATTTGAATAGGATTTCTGTAGGGATTTCATAAAATTGTAATTATTACTTAGCGAAAAAAGCTGTAGAATTTTTGTCCGAATTTTTTCAGACAAATTTTTTTCAGAAATTTTCCGGACAAATTTTTTAAAGAATTTTTTCAGATAAAATTCAGTTTTACCATTTGCTTCTTCAATTCTTAAGCCAGCATTCTGTTCTGCATCATACATTTGGAACTTTGTTAATCCAACGTGCCTCCAGGCCCCACACATGTCGGTAAAGAATTCACCGAAACTGAGTCCTCTCTTCTCTTTATCCTCCACCTTCTGATCCCGGAGGAGATTCATGCTCTTGGAGAACAAATCACACTGTCGAACGGATCCAAGAATCTCGTTGTCACAATCATAGGCAATTACTTCCTATGAAAACAACCCGTTTATCACAAAAAATAAATTGCGTCAATTTCAATAGTCCAGGAAACGTTATCTCACGTTTCCAAGACCTCCAGAGCAGCAGACCCAACAGCAACAACAGAATTGGGTGAAGAAGTACTTCAAGGAACATTGTCGGCTAATCCGGAAGCATTTCTCCGTATGATAATTAAAAACTCGGATGGAGAACACCCGGGAGTCTCTGTAGCAACAGACGGAACAACAATTGGTTCGTTCCAAGGCCAGAGCCACATTTTTCCGGGTGTGGACATTCATTATGTCGTATTGGCAGAAGGCTTGGTAGTCCAGATCATCTGAGAGTTCCTTACATAATTTCAGACTGTGTCAATCAAAGGTTTTCGTGGAAAATTATTTCCACATTAATGTAGTTTTATACCATCAGGAATTATCTCCCGCTTCACGATCAGGATCTCTTGCAAGCCTGTTAGGACTTCCAAGCCCATACAAAAATTGGGATCATCCACGTTAATGCCTGCGGAAAAAAAAAACCGAATCAGTTGCAAATGTGTTACAGGCTAATTATTTTATTGAATAATAGTATGGTTTTTTATTAATATTTTAGTTTTACCAGGAAGGTAGTAATTATAACGCTTGAGCAAATTGTAGATGAAATCTTCCGAGTAGAGGCTAACGACGGACTGTTCGCCGATGGACAACCGATCGAAATTCGTCCCAGCCTTCTTGGCAAACACACGAAGGAGGGTGTCAGACACATTCGGCGCTGAAAACTTTTAACCTTTTTATGTTTGCTTTTGTTGTACATATAACCAAACCGATGTGGAAACAATGTGCCTGGACGTCGTTTATTATTTTATTTATGCTTTTCGCAGTGAATATTATAGGGGGTTTTATTGAGACCAAACTATCCTACTTTACAGAAGGTAAAAACATAGAGCGCCGCCAACCATGAATGCCTCCAGCTTTGCCAGATGTGGGAGATTTATTAATTGGGCCCCTCCCCCTGGCTCCTATTCCACTCTTGGTCGTCGCGGAGCTGGAAAGGCTCCCTTTTTTGGCGCCGAATCGCGCCGCCGGCGCATGGACATCCTGGATTGCCGACGGCACGCTCGTTCTCGGCTCATCCTTCACGGAGTCTGTCGTGGCGCTGGAAGACATGGCTGCTCGGATTAAGTGACGAATCAATTGGAGATTGGATCACTAGGAACTACATGCATGCATATACTGAAATGAAACCAAAATTACCAAAATGAAATTAAACCAAAATTACCAAAATGAAATTAAACCAAAATTACCAAAATGAAATTAAACCAAAATTAAAATGAACATATGTATATGTATGTACGTAGACTATATATGCATGTATGTATGTACATATATTGATTATATTCAGATTTAATACATTAGGAAAGCAGCTGTCGTACTGTCGATGTCATTCCTGAGGACAAGACACAAGACAATACTGCATAATCTTAGAAAAAATCTTACGCCTTTGATGTGACATGTGAGTCATGTGACTGACCTCCTGACCTGTAAGCGTCTTATATTAAGCAACCTTTTGACAATTCTGATTCTGAGATCAGTTCCTCAGGTTCAGGTTGGCTGTAGACCGTAAAGAAAAATCAACCATCAGCCAATGGATCAATGTCGATGGTCAACATTCGAGTCTTCATGTGTGTACATTGAATATCTGTACATGTGTATGTGTAGTGTTAATGTAATGTGTATGCGTTCGTAAAACCGTTACTTTATTGCACATGTTCAGCAAAATGACCAAAATCTGGATCTGGATCTGGAAAATGTGGATCTGATATCTGATCTATCTGGACAATCTGAACTATCTGGACAATCTGGACAATCTGGAGATCTGAACTGGAATCTGGAAATAACTGGAACTGCAAATGCTAAGAAATGCTTTATTTTATTTTCACTTCCCAATTATTTCCAATCTTTAACGTTTGTGCGTGTGTGTGCGATATTATTATTATAGGTTAGGTAGGTATTATTCATATAACATACAATGTATACATTGTATGTACATTGTACATAATATGTATACATATTATAAATTATCGCGTACATAAGAAGACTGTAATATGTATAACTGTATTTAAATTGCGTATATGTACTTATGTATGCAAAATAAGTACATATACGTAATTATATTATAAATAATAATAATATTGTTATTATTGTTTTAGTTAAGATAAGATTAAGATCAGGATCAAGAGAAGACTAATATTAATAAAGTAACTTATATCTGTATCGTTATTTTCATTATACGTTAACTTGGTTTATGTTTAAGATATGGTACAAATTTACAATTTATACAATAATTCACATTTATATGTATGTAATAATGACTTTAATAATTCGTGATTACATGTTAAGTATGTTACACATACATATTTTGTACCCAGGCTGCCCAGGCATTTAGCTATCCTCCTCAATCCTCGAGAACAAGTGCAAAAAACGAAATCACACAATGATTATACCCTCACTACATAATAGCATAATGTTATAATGTATTCTGTTAAATCCCATTCAATATTCAACTGAGCTTCCCCCTTCGAAATATCACGAGGGTATTGAACAGATTGAAAGCAATAAAATCCAGGAATTCCGGGGTGGACGTTCTTTCTAAAGTGCGAAACCCTCCGACGGATACCGCCGCTTGTCGAATTGAAGCAGTGCTCTTGACAATGTATTTCTTCTCACATTTACGAGACAACATGTGCGTTTGACGCTCTAATTCCCTCTTCGCGTCCTCCATGTACCCGGGGAAAGCAAAGGCTTTGTCGTAGAGGATGACGTACAAGAGGGTGAGGTCGACTCCAGCAAGTAAGAATACGATCGCAGCCAGTGGATTCGTGTTGTATGAATAGAAGAACACCGCCAGCAAGCCCAGGCTTGACACCAGGAGGACTTCCTTCCTCAAGAAAATGCAGGGTGAAAATACGATATTGAAATGGATAAGCCGCAGTTGAATACGCCGACATTTTCGGAGGTGCTTCACCAGATTCATTAACCATATGCGTCCCCCTTGATTCCTGTAATAATATTAGCGTCCTTTAGCATCAACATGTAGAGCGTCCCAAGAAACATTATATACCCCCCAGCGCTATGACGCAGGCATGCTACTGAGTAGTACAAGTACATTTCTAGAGCAAAATTTTATTGTGGTTCTAGAAAAAAAATGTCATCCAGATCCGACCAATATTAGCCAAGTTATGGCGGTTTTTTCAAAAATAGTTAAAAATTCGAAATTTTCCAAAAAATTGATATTTTTATTTTGCCTTCAGAGACAAAAACTTTATGTTCCCACGGCCTTGCAAACCAGAATAAAAGTGTTTTGGAAGCATAATTTTATTGCCGATATGAAAAAAGGTCCCTATGCATGTCGAGCGAGAATTGACCAAGTTGTGGTCATTTTCCTGCGCCAAGTTCGAAAATGAGAACTTCTGATTAAATCGATGTTTTACTGTGCCTCTAGGGTCCAAAATAAATTTTTTGAAACTATTTGTCGAGACAAAGTCAATGGTGAGTTCAGTAAAAGCATTTTTGAATTTGAAAAAATTAAATCAATTATGAATTCTGGCAAACACCTCCAAAACGTTCATACATTTCATATCATTTTCTTCGGTACACACACGTATTTTCTGCCTGCAATAATGGTCTCGCTAGTTTTTCTCACAATCATTGTTGAAACTACGTCTCTACGCGAAAATATACGAATCTAAAAATTTTTGGAGATTTGAGAAAATTGCAGAGGGGGGCCCCCGTGGTAGCTAAATTTTAACATGGGTTTCCCCATAAGGGTTTTCACTAAAAACGTTTCCGAGCAATATTTAATTTTCAATTTTTTTAAAATTAATAAAACGGGAATTTTAGGGAAATTATTATAACGGTAAGGGAAAGTAGGCAAGGTGTTACAATTTTGTCGTAGTTTGGTTTGCTTTTGTAAGAAAAACCCCAGAAAGATGGTTTTTGTGATGCAAAAGCTGCTAAGTCCACCATTTTGAATTCCTTAAATCCGTCGTAATTTCACAAATATGGTAGAAGTCACAATTATACAAGCTCTTCATTTAGCAAAACAAATATTCTCTGAATTTGGCATTGTTGTATCTAAAATTGTTTTTTGCTTCTCCTGTAAGGTATTCTGATTCTGGACTTCGCGGCCTTTGCTTCTAAAGCTTTCATATATGGTTCGCCTTTATTCCAAATCTGACTATATTACTATTGATTTTTACCATAACATGTGCATTACAAACACTTTCATTCAAGTTTACCTCGACAGAGACACCATCATATCTTGGAAGGTCTTTTGAGTGCCGAAAAAGAAAATGGTTTCCACGAATATGGCGAACATGAATACATGAAGGATAGGGGCATAAATTACAGCCTCCAAAGAGCTGAACAGGATGTAGTCCTGAACACTGCTAATTCGGATACCCAATGCGCCGTTGATATACACAATATTCCCTGGATTCGTGAGGTACATACAATAGTAGAAGAATCCGGTCATCATTGTAGCTTGTGGCACCATCTTTGCGAACAACTCTTGTAGCGAGTGTTTCCATATTGGCTTTCTGGCTGGACTTCCTGATTTTGAATGGTAAAACATGGAAGACAATTAATAAAAATGTCATATAGCAAGCCATTTTTGATTATGAGAAAATCCGTGTTTACTCAAAAAGTCATCTGCGCCAGTTGATGGTAAAATTCGCAGTATTTGTTCTGTGAGTTTTCCTTCGTCCTTAAATATCTTCCACGAAGTGAAAATGCACATGGGAAAAGCCAGAGCGAGGATGAAATGTATCATGGTGCAGAAAGGATTGAACCTTTCTGTGCTCACTCAAACGCGTCCAAAGTTGAACCAAACAAATAGGATGTGGAGGATAGAAATTCGTCTACAAAAGTTTTGCAGGACGACTTTTCCTCCGCATTTCAAAATTTTGATCTCTCCCGACTCTCTGTTCACATGCATGGGGAAAAAGCCAACTTTGGACATGAGGTGCCAGTAGCCCAGGGTAAATTTGAGATCTCGAACATCCATTGTGTGTCTGTTTGCGAGTGTGGACAAATTTGTTTTGATTTAGTCTCAGGTAACAGTCGACGTTATTAGAATATTTCAGGGTTACGTAATGTTTTATAAGTTCCTATTATATGCTATTAAAAGACATGCATATAACCGAAAGTCATTATAGTAAACGGATGGCCCGTTGATTTTGCGGTGACAACCACAATTTTACGTTCTGTTGTATACGACTACCGAGGCAATGTTTAGCTTCGATTGAGAAGAATTTTTATGCTTTTTCTCCCTTCAATAAAACTACACTTTAAATGGAGGAGGAATTTTGCACTTGATGGTTAACGAAACTAATTCTGAAATACGTTGATATTCCCGGATTTTTAGGTAGATCCTTCAATTAATCGTCTTATTGAAATAATTCTTATTGAAGTTCAAAACTGACTTGTTTATAAAGTACCCAGTGGATGGCCTAAGCGCTTTACGGGCGTAACGGAAATGAACACGTATTTTGTACTTACCCATATACATACATACATAAGATGTTGTTCTGTTCAATAAATTCTTCATGCGTAATTAGTAATTACTCTTTATACAGACTTGTCCATGGAAATAATAATTTGAGCAATAATAACAATTTATACCTTTTGTGAAACGCAATATGCGATATTTTCTATTTCGGATATTACGGCTATACAGCAACTAAAAGTAATACGATTAATTAAAGCATTAAATCTCTGCGCAGAAACTAATTTTGCTCATTAAGGGAATTGATGGCATTTACAATGAAAGCTACTAAACCGAAAAATACCATGGGTAATATATGTGTATAATAATTATATTATAATTATTATTAAAATGACGAGCAATTGAGCTGGGCACTTGAGAGCATACAAATTGAGACGTCGTTTATATGAATACATAATATATGAATTTAAATACCTATGCACTTCGTTTGGTAAGCGACAGCGGAAATTGAAAATACGTAAAGGCATTGGATCTGATGAAATACGCATAATTATTCCACTTTATTTAGGATTTAAACCAACACGCTAACAATTACTGCCCGCTCCGTCTTAATTGCATAATTACGCTATTTGGCACAAATTTGGAAACCTCACTTATATGTAGGTCAAATCAGCATAGTTTTTCAACATTAACATTGCCTGGAATACAGTATGTAATAGCAGCACAGCATGATGGGTCATGGGTCACTTGCTGTTGTGGCTCGGGTCAAATGATTAAGGTACGACTTTTTTCACTTTCAAACGAGCGGACAACGGCTGAGAATTTTTTGCGCTCCATCGGCAATTAAAAGTTGTTTATGATATGATGCTTTTACTTATTCCGAAGCAATGCGGGAGTTTCTTACACGCGGAAATCATTAGATGTCATCCTGCATACTTGAGATTTCCATCGGGTGTTTAATTCCCCATAAGTTCACATGGGAAAGTCGACTAATCTTTTATGCCCTCTATTTCACAGTATAGCTCATTATTGATAGGAAAGGTCAAAGCTGGGACAACCTTGTCACGTCAGAATGTTTACCGACTTGACCTCACCTGGATAATGTGTAATTATATCTGGTATAGTAACATCTAAGATCACCTTGTGATCTTCCACGCGCACATGTGTTAGATAATAATCCACGGAACTAAAGAGCTAGAATAGGACCTGTAAAAAGTCAAGTGACAGCTATTTCTCTCGAGAAAATGGTGTGAGAGAAGTCTGAAGAATGACGCAAGGTATCCAGACGTTCGCCAAGTAAAATTCATACAAATCGTGAGTTACACCTTGATTTTGCCGGAGTAACACCAAAAGGGCATGAGAGAGATCGCATGCATTACGTGTAATGTACATACTTATTTTACCCTACGCTCCAAGGGGATTCCTAATGCACTCAAGTCACAAGTGGAATGCATGAGAGGAAAGTGAAATGAAACCATTTGGCCTTAATGTGGGTCAAGTCGACAGGGCGAAGGGAAAAAACTGGTTGGGAAGTGCAAGGAGTTTTCCTCGTATTATTCTCTGAACAAAGAATGCATGCAATGCGAAACCGGAATTATAACAATGAATAGTAATTATTTCTTTTATAGTAATTTAAATCCTATATATGAAAAATGTTACACTCTTGTATTCATTTACTATTGTTATAAGTCGGCTTATGAGGTTATGTGGGTGATCTCGCTGATCTTCATGTGGGATATTTCTGGGGTGACAGGCAACCTCCTGTTCATATTAACTGCCGTAGCATGGAAAGGAATAAAATTATTTAAAAAAAGGATTATGTAATTAACTAATATCCTTAAATGTCATTCTTACACGACATTTGAAATGGGCTTCATGCACTATCCATTAGTCATTCGTAACATTTAACTACATAATTTTTTAAAATATTTTTCCTCCGGAAATTCTCTTCACCAACCTTCTTTTTACATTATTGGATTGTTAGCCTCATTTAAATATTTCGAGCACATGGTTAACCTGGTACTAACCTCTACAGGGCTAGTTACAACCAATGCCATTGGTTTCCATTGTTTTTCGAACCTCAGAAATGGTTTAATTTGTCCTCATTGGAGTTTTACCTCCATGTTTACATATTTACAATCAATACCGGGAGGAATGCAAATTATTTCATCGTGTTCCTTGCCAAAAATGTGTGATTATTGTGGTAGGAGAAGCAACAATAAAATTCCCTGTAAGCATGTCCGATATTAAGCAGGCATGATTATTTATCCTGCATAGTCAAAGCTTTTTTCATTTGAACACATAAAATCACCTAGATTTAGATTAGGCTTTGGCTTCCGCAAAAATCGATTATTTGCTCAAACTAAATTGATTTGTAATTCAATTTTTAATCACCACCTAAATTCAACTTCTGCTGATCTATTTGAAATTTGAATTTCAGTTGAAATAAATTGCAACTACTGCTAAAAAAAATTGAAATTGGGAATTAAAAATTAGAATGCTAATGAAATATTGTAAATCGTATATTAGTTCATTGCATTTTAACTATGGAGAAGCGTCTCACCTGAGGAAAAAATGTAATCTTAAGAAATTGTATTTGACTTGATTTGAATTGCAAATTTCGGCTATACAAATGGCGTAATTTTCGCCGAAGTTCCTTCCTTTTAATTCAATGAATTAATTTGCATTTGTGTTGCAGCCTAAAGGTGTCAATTAAAACTGATTTGAGGCGGATAGTTAAAAATTGAAATTGGTTTTGCGCACAAGTTTATTATAAAAATTGGGAGACAAGTCAGAATGAATCTCACTCCGACACCATAGTTGCCACGTGAAAAAGGCTTGATTGAAAAAAGAATTGTACAAAAAAGTTACGTGTCACACTATTACACCAGAAATCTTGAGGATTCCCCCGCCCCGAATTTTGACAGGTGGAGATAATTACAAACTTAATTCCACGAAACACCTGTACAAAAAACGCAAGTACTATGGCGCAGATCTCTCCAAAGAAGAAAATCAAGAATAATTAAAGGAGATGTACCCATATTTATTTGTATATACTCATCTTCTGTATCACGGTGGTATACAGGCATATCTGTAGGTAAAGGTAGATGCTAGACTACATCATATTTCTTGTCTGACCGCTTCTGATTTGCGTACTCATAAAAAATGACGCGTATCTGTATTGAGAGTGAGTCAGACTTCAACAATGGCAAGGAAAGAGGCCTGCGTCAGTGCAAAAAGACTCCCTTCCAATGTATTCCATTGACATGGGCAACATTTATACTTATTGCTAGGTACAATTCTGGTATTGACCAGACTCAAGCAAGATAAAATTGCTGTTATAAACTCAATTTACTTTAACCTGTACAGCCCATTTGCTTCTTAGTTACCTGCATACGTGTGTGCGTATGTACACATTTATATATTATATACATAAATGGCATTATACGCCTGAAAGTATACGCTCAAGCGTCTTTCTACAGCTCCTTTCCACATCTCTCATCAACTTGCATGTGCAGAGAGTCGCAGGAAGCCCCAGTGCAACTCCTATATAAAATAAATCGCCCACTCTCCGCGAAACGCATTCGTCCCTTGGCCGGCCCGTTGCTAGTAACAAAAAGTATTTGCCAATATTTTTTGGCCAGTTGTAAAAAAAGTTTATCTACTAAAAAAAAGCATTTACCAATAAATCTTTATTTCCTAAATCAAAATTAGAATTTTTTCGGAAGCAAAATTATAATTTTTTCCGGAAGCAAAATTTGCGTTTTTCAGAAGGAAAATTGACATTTTAGACGGAGGAAAAATTATATTTTTCGGAACAGAATTTAAATCGTAACAAGAATTCAAACGTAAAATGGAGACAGGTTCTTCCGAAACGGAGTTAAATGGAGAAGTTTGTGCAGTGCAAAGTGACCCTTCCCTCGTTCAGCCTTGTGCTCATGTCAACCGGGGATTTGACGGGGACGAAGAGGATAATAAATCCAGCATTTCCTCCGAAACGGAACCGCCATCTTACTACAAGATTGCCCTGGAGTCTCAAAGCCGGAGCAGTATTAGATCCCTGAAGGGCAAGGAGAAGAACACACCTGTGCTCCTCAGCGTGAGTCAGAACAATAATCAGATTGTGTCGGACACCAAAGGGATCACTGATGTCAGTGAGGAAGGAACCATTTTCGGATTGACCAAGTCCAAGTTCCTCCTCTTGTTCTCTCTCTGTCTGGCCGACTTCCTCTCTCTCACCTGCTCATCCCTCCATGCGCCCTTCTACCCCAGAGTGGTAAGGACAAATTCTGAAATTATTTGTAGTGCAATTAAATTGTTTAAAATCAAAATTAAAGGATAAATTCCTGTAGTAAAACGGAAATATGTCTGGAGCAACAATACATTTGTCCTCTCCGGGGGTAATTAGTACAGGGTTAAATTTCCTACACAAAATTAGAACTGTTACACGCTCTTGCAGAATTTACAATTTCTGTACATGCTATACATGCCAGCTACTTGTCGGTCAATTGACTAAGTATAACAATACTGAGAAAAAAACTACACGAGGGAATCTTCATTGTTATTGTTTTTATGGAAGAATACCTCCGTGCAGGAGAAATCGAATAAAGAAATATTAGCTGATTAGCAGTATTATTATTTTTATTATTAAAAATAAAAGCAAGTACTAATAGTACATATATCAAAGGAAATACTAAACATATTATTATGTCTTTAATTAACAATGCACAATTGAAAGAGTGGGAGGAAAGGTACAAGGTGAAGACATATACGAGATGATTTCTCAGTGGCCCCTATAATTTTATTGTCGTAAAAGGGAAACTTGCTACTGCCAGTTAACGCTCTTTTGATACATAAATATTTTTATACAGAAAAACAGTACAGTAGTTACAGGAATGTTTGAGTAAAATATAGTAAATTAAAACAAATGGGATAGCTTGATATCATGCAATGACAGGAGGAACATGCACGAAAAAAAAAACTCTTTTGGAGACATTGTCAGAAAAAAGTATTTGAGATTCACAGGAGCAAGACGAGCTCCAAGGACGTTCGAGTTCAAAGTCATTCACAATAAGCCACACATGCAGGTTTCCAACGGCACTCATAATTATTATTTTTCTTATATTGTTCTTCTCAATCCTCCCAGACATTTGTATGGGCGTATTTACTATGTTTTTTTTTTAAATATATACAGTGTACATACAGTTCCTTTTTTCTAGGAATTCCTGTAGGAAATAGCGGTAATTATTTTTATTTGTCTCACTGCTTGTCATAAATACAGTAGGCAAATAGCACGTTACATGAGAGATGAGCAGTGTTAAGTGTGTAAGCCTTTCAAAATGTTATTTTCACGCCTTGTTTATAAAGTAAAGGGAGGATGTTTACATCAAATAATTAGGATCTCATATTATTGCCGTACGTATGTGCACACACGCGTTTTGCATTGGAATTTCGTTGTTGTGATAATTAATTTGCAATATTTATTGTGATATTTATGACTGGATTTTAGACTTCCTACAGAATGTATTGAATACAATCTTTGGAAATAGATTATTTTACAGATTAATATTCTGTATTATTTTGTCTCCTATCGGAATTCCATGATTGCGTCACCATCCATGCAAATATTTATTAGGCATGGGGAAGTCAATATGAGCAATGGATTTTTTTTATAGATCTGCCGGAAGTTCCATTTTGAAACGCATGCTCCTATTTTTTTGTTAGCATCTTTATAAAAACAGATTGAGCACGACTAATCATCTTCATTCAATCTCTATTGAGACCCTGAAGTAGCCTAAATGTCCCCCTTTTTTTGCATCATTTAGAAATTATATGCATTATTTATAGAGGCGTTTTTGAAAGCTCGGTAACAAAGTGGTTCATTTGCTTTTGTTATTCAACAAAGATTTCAGAGGCAGACGAGCCTTCCTCAATCACAGTATTATTCCCGGTAATCTACTTCAGGTTGGCGTAAGCCACCGTAATTATAATTATAGTGTGACGAGGGGAGAAAAGATTTTTTGGGCTTGTTCCAAAGTATCCAAAGGGACATTAAAAGAGTATCCTGGTGTGGTCCAATAATTCTTAGGAAATCCATGGTTTTAGCACGGTATGAGGCTCATATATTGCCGGCATACCTGGTCAAAATGATGCTCATAGTTTTTTTTTATTTCACACTCTGACAAATGACAGATGAAGCAAAAATGGCATATGCAGGCACATGTTGAGGCAGACAATTTTTTTGCAACTGATGAATCACCAGTAAGAATTTGTAAATACACGCAAAAAATGGGTTTTCTCTAGCTGTGTTTTTTCCTGGCCTTTCATAGGAAAGAAGTTACTCAGGATGAAGCCAGTTCAGAAAATCTGGTTAAGGGAAACAAGTTCTGTTTTTGCATTTAGGTCTTTCTCGGAAAACATTCATTCTCTTTTGCAGAATTCATGTTTTGGTTTATCCGCTGAACATTTTTCGCGGAAGCTTTGAGTCAATACACCCTGGGCAAATTTTTGCGTTTGGACATTCATAAATGTAAGTAGGATAACGATAGAAATCTGGGGAGATTCGATAAAGGAAGCTCCTCGTAAAGCTTCCTTGAGAAGGCTCCAAGAGATTACATTTGACAAGTATTTTTCTCATTTTCTCATTTCTCCCGTGATTTGCATTTGCCTGTTTAGAAGTACATAATTCATGGGAGTATTAACACGAGAAGAGGATTTTCTCCTCGATTTAATATTCCATTCAAAGGATTAAATCCCCCCCCCCAAATGTGAATGTTGGACAGTTTTTTTGTCGTTATGTAGGGAATGTCTTGTGGTTGCCTGAAGCGTGCTGTAAATTTGTTTGACACGACGCCTGTTTTTCCTCCTATTATCTTGTTTTTGTAAATAAAACTGTCTTCCACAAAACAATATTTTCTCCTTGGAGATGCACTTTTACAGAAGTATGAATCTCTCCTAAACTACGTTTAATGCTGTTATACAGATACTGACAGGAAGATGCAGACAGTTTATGCGCCTAAAAGCACAATTTTTTGTATTAGAAAAAAAAACATTTTCGTGACATACACTTTTAAAAGCGTTTAGCGAAGGAATTTAGAAAGGACAGTGCATTTGTGTGCATGAAAATAAATTAAAATAGACAAAATTAATGATATTTTGTAAATCTTTTTGAGAAAGGGAGAGTGCATTTTCTCAAATTCATTTCCCCCTCGAGAATTCCTTTCTCAGATTTTTTTTTATTATGGCAATCCTCTTAGAAAAGTGGAGTACCAGGGGTGAATAGCCATAAATAACCGAGAGAATGGTGATTGCTTCAACGAAAAATACGGTTCTTGACAAGCGAAAGTGTCTGCACGTCAAATATTTTTCATGGTGCATTGTAACTAATACTAAAATAACTCTGCTGCTGACCTAGCCTTCACACATATTTTTATTTATGTATTTGTATTATCAATTAGACGCACCCGTTTTTTTAGGTCCCTCATATTTTTCTGCACAGAGACAACTCGTCGTATTTTGCATATTTGATTGCAAAGACGTTAAAAAAGTATTTTTACCAAGAACAATAAGGAACCCCAGGCGAGATTTCCTTTTTCTCTGGCTTGACCACAAAGCACGTTTTGTTTTTGTAAAAAAAATAAAAATCCAAAAATTCTTTTTATAGATCAACACCCACATTTTTTATATCCATTTGCAAAAAAATATTCTTCGCCGCTAAAAATAAACTCATACGACGAGCAGGAAGGGAAAGGCCCAAGGAAATGGAGGAAGTACATGTTAAAAGGGAATATGCATGTTCCTCAACCCTTTCGTTACCTCCAAAAAAAATTCCTCATGAACTTCACAGATTATAATCGCATTAAGGAATAGACACATATAAATATATAAATATGTATACATGTACATATTTATATCACACAATAACGTACATATTTAATATATAATTTTATAATTTATATCAGGAACACTTTCCCCCTCCGCCTCGTTTGTGTGAATGCCATTGCCAATCTGATGAAGTTCATTGTTGTAATATATAAGGAAAAGTCCGTTTATCCCTATACAAAACTTATGAATATGATTGTGATTAAAAGTGATAATGACAATGGCAATGTGAAGACGAGAAGGAAGATGAACACAGTGTCAACATCTCACGCGAAGGCTTTTGTTTTTACTAGAGCAATTATGTACGTGTGAATTAAATACGATTGTTTAGCCATGACTTTTTTTTTTAATTGTGTGATTTTACAGGCCGTACAGAAAGGAGCTTCCCTTGTGGCAGCCGGCTTCGTATTTGGCATCTTCCAACTGACAGTCTTCATCACCTGTCTCTTCTATGGCTCTCTGGTAAGAAGAGAATCTCATGACAATAAAATACACATTTTTTTTTACATATCAAATACATCACAGCCATCATGAAAATTATTTTATGGTGACTATTTTATTATTTTGATTTAAAATTAATTGCCGTTAGAAAACCATTTGGTACTTTCCCAAATTACTCCCATGTTTTTAGCATGTGATTGTCAGTTGTTGACCCTATTTCACCTTGATTTATATGTCATTTTTGTAGTTCAAACGAATCGGACCCAAACGGATGGCAATTACCGGGATTATGGCGATGGCTGTCTCTTCCATTGCTTTTGGGTAATTGACCCCGAACACAATTTTTTTAACAGTTACTTTTATTGCAGTCTCCAACGAGTTATATGATGTTGTTTCAAAGGCTAATTATGTACGCACTTACTTTGCGTTGAGCCTAATTGCAGGTAGTTTTCCTTGCCACGCCTTCGGCTATCTCCTTTAATACGTGCATATATGTGTGTGTACATACATATGTGCAATGTGCACAGTACACAAATGACATTTAATGGCTATTTAAAAATACTTTTATTATTATTTTTTTCCACCAGATTTCTGGATCACATCGAAGGAGCCACGGCATTCATCACTCTCTCTTTCATCGTGCGAATCATCCAAGCCAATGGAAACGCGGCCTTTGTCACCGCTTCCTTTGCCATCATTGCCAATGAGTTCCCCACGTCTGTGGCCAAAGCCATTGTGAGTGACAAATTAGCACTGAAATGCAGAATGGGAATTAATTTTAAGCAGTTGCTGCTATTGTCATGTTGTTTGGTGAAATTTCAGAATAATTTTCTAATGTACTTACATACCTATGCATTTTTAAAAAAAATTATAGTCATATATGGAAACTGCATCTGGCCTGGGATTGATTGTGGGGCCTGCCGTGGGTGGAGGTTTGTTTGAGGTAGGGCGATGATTATTTTTGTAATACTATTTTTTTTAAATATTATTTTGTGTTTTGTGTTTGATAAACATTCTTTTGCTGGATGTGTTTTTATTTGTTCCTGTATTGTACAATTTATTTTTATACCTGTGTTTATCCAGTAATAAAGGAAAGCATTGTATTATTCACGCCTAAAATATTGAAAGTAGTGAAAATTATCCGTAATTTGATTTAGGATGAACTTGTCAATACAAAATGAGGGTTTTTGAAGATATTGGAATCGGAATTTAAATGCTAATAATGATTTTTTTTTACTCACCCTTGATTTTAGCTGGGAGGCTTTATCACTCCTTTTGCTGTGATGGGTGTTCTCTTGTTCTTATCTGGAATCCTGAGTCATGTCTGGACCCCGGAAAGGCAAATCAGTTCGGACAGTAATGAAATCGGAGACGAGAAACCCCGTGGGATGCTGTCCTTATTGGGTATCCCCACCGTCTTTTTGGCCGCTTTCAGCATTCTGGCCGGGGCTTCGGCCATAGGATATCTCCTTCCCACTTTGGAGCCTCACGTTCATAAGCATGTGAGTACCTTATTCCTTTATTTGGACACTCATTTAATTGATTCTTACATTATATTAGATTATATGTCTGTATTGTGGGTAAAATTACGTAAATATGAATTGCAGTTTGAATTGCCTCAATCCTTCACGGGGATAATTTTCGTTATCGACGGAGCCATGTATGCCCTCTTCAACCCGATGTGGGGATATCTTTGCGATAAATTTAATCAGCCCCGAGTAATTTCCCTGATTGGGTCCGTCCTCATCTTTTTCGGGTTTGCCGTCATCGGCCCTGCGACCTTTTTGCCTTGGTCACCGTAAGTAATTTTTACGCGAACATAGTTTTTTTTGGAGAATTGTACCTTTTTTATGGAATTTCACCTCTATATTTTTTTCTTTCCAAAGGATTTTGTGGGTCACTTGCATTGGCTGTGGCTTCTTTGGTCTTGGCGTGGGAGCCACCTTCGTTTCCGGCTTTGTCCAGGCGTTGACGGATGCAAAGTAAGAATTCGGACATTTGGAATACTATAATAAATAGGCATTTATTTGAATTCTCATTTTTAATTAACATTGTTTTATGAGCAGATCCCGCGGCTTTCCGGACAATGTTGGCACTTATGGGCTGGTCAGTGGGATGTGGTTCTCCATGATGTCTCTTGGTTGCTTCGTCGGAGCTTCCGCCGGAGGTGCCTTGGCGGATTACTTTGGCTTTGAGAATGGAGTTTACTTGATTTTGTCCCTTCAAGTTCTTGTGGTAATTATTTTCCTATTTTGACCCATATTTTACCCTAAGAATTCAAAAGATTTTTAATTGCAAGAAAATTAAATACGTCTCTTCTGGGTGTTTCTACAGGCCTTATGGACCATCCTATTCATGCTAATGTGTCGAAGGCGCTCATCCAGCGAGACGAATCTCTCGAATTCCTCTTCCAGTTCGCAGAATGAAATTCCCATCGCATAAGTTATATGATGTAAATTTTGCTGGATAAAATCCACCAAAAATGTATGTAATTTAAAAAAGGGTAGTTGTCCATGGTGCCCTGCACAAAAGTTTTTTGTTTGATTGTGATATTTTGCTGGATTAATGAGCCAGTCCCTCGTTTTTTTTACCCCAACGTGTGGCTTAGCCACTAACATATTTTGTACCCACGTAATTTAATTACATTTCGTATTATTCGATACATAACATGGCTTTCCGGAGCTATTATTATTTTATTCTTGTTTGCGTAAAGCACTTAGCACTTCCACTGTCTGTTCCCATTGTGTTGGTACTGCTTCTTGGTCTTTATAAGGTGTACTTTTTTTCTGTGTATTAAACTACGTGCAGCTATACGCTCAAAAACGTGTAACAGCCATCAGTCATCATTAACTATCTCACAGTAATAATAATTTGTTTGCGAATTCCAGCAAAATTAAATCCACTTATTGCCACATAGTATTTACTTTAATGTAACTGCACCTGTCAATTGTGGTTACAATTTTGAGTCGGTTGTTGTTACTTACTGTAGTAATCGTACAATTTCGAGAATATTTATTTGCTCCATTAATTGAACTTGTAAAGTGGCATTATTTTAATTGATTTTAACATATTTTAATACAACCACAAATGTAAATATGGCACAAAATGTGAAAGTTACAATAAGGAACAAATTAATCATATACCGATACCGTTGCCATTTTTGTACGGAACAGCATGACCCAATTAGTTTTCTGATAACGTTATTATTCTACGGGAAACTGATGAGGAAATCAATAACACGATTGCATAAACCTATACTTCCATCTGTGCTTGCGTAAATTCCATAACGGTGGCTACATTAGCGTGAATGCTGTTGAATAATATTTGTGGCTACTTCAGCGTGAATAATGATGAATAAGAAACGGATGTCTCCTAAAGCAAAATAAGGGAAATTTTTTTTGGATTGAAAGGAATTAATGGAACAAACTGGTGAGCACATAAAGCATGACCAGCTTTTAATTCTACGAAGCGGTTGTGGACTGCAACTGGAAGCATGACCTTGAGGACCAAATGAAGGGACAAATTAAACCAAATTCGGGTAAAAATGACCAAAAAACGGTTTTTCGAATGAGCTTTTTCCTCATAGCGTACTAAATTAAAGGTTCGCGGGAGCCTGGGCAGATAATTCTACACAAGGCTGTAAATAAAAAATTGCAGGTGAAAAAAAGTGTAGGAGATTTGAAAGGGGAAGGCCATTACCTTGAGATTTGCGGCTTGCGGCTACAAATCTGTGGCATGGAATGCGAATTTGCAAAAAGCCGTCGTAACACTTGCGAGTTACAGAGAGAGAGAGTCTGGACCCATGACTTTGCTGTCATTCCTGGACATGTCCACTCAGGAGCAGAAGTGGTTCCTCTCCAGCTCAAGTTTTGCAGATTCTCTCTCTCTCTCTGTCTACCTTCTCATCTCTCACCGTCCTCTTGTTGCCGCTCCGTGTTCCCCTACAGGAAAAAAATTGTGCTTCTCCCTCACTCCCTGGAGAATTATTTTATTGATTTTTTTATACGTAGGTGCCTACAATTTGACCGTGGCTGTCATCATCATACCCGGAGTTTTTCAGGGCTTTTTGTATATTTAAAAAAATATAAACGCCGTTCGGTCCGATCTGGTACCGGTAATCTCGGAGGAAAAGGTTATTATTGACTCAAGTCATGGAAGACAACAACGGGAGCGGTGGTCATCCCAAAAATGGGCGATCTGCGGACAGTGAAGAGATCCTGGACAAATCGGCGAGTCTCTCCTCTGCCGTCGTGAGTGCGGATGACCTTCAAGCGTACCATTCCAGTGATTTGCACATGAAGAAACCCATGTCAAGAATCTCCATTGATGACTCCGGCACGGCTAGCGATGAGGTCCGGGATCCATTTTTGGAGGGGACAGTGAAACCGGAGAAATTCACCCTTTTTGGATTCACTACAAAACAATGGGCCGTCATCGGGATTTTTGGCGTTGCCAACATTTTAGCTATGGCGGCAATTTCCATTCAGGCTCCATTTTATCCGCAGGAGGTACAAGCCATAGCTTATATATTATAAGTTATTTTTTCTTAAATGTATTCAGTATAATCTGGATTCCTTTATCTGCATTTTTTTAGGCTGAAAAAAAAGGGGCCACGGCGACGGAGTATGGCTTCATTTTCGGAGTATATCAACTCGTCATGTTTCTCACGTCACCGATTTTCGGATCTATTGTAATAGTCATAATTATTATAATATTTCTACGTCAATTCCATTTCTATTAATAGTCAATAATTACGCACTAGTTTTGTTTTGAACTAAAATATTGGATAATTTGTCTATTGATACGACTGCACAATTATGTCTGTGAAAATCCAGATTGGAAAAATTGTTCCACCCAAAATGATGTTCAATCTCGGGATTTTCACCACCGGCACCTGTGCCATTTTATTCGGGTAAGTATCATCCTTTGACATCACAGGCTAGTTAGGGTCAAGTAAATCCAAATAATTTTGAATGGATTTGTAAGGAAACATTTGTTTTAATTAGCAGTTACAAGATCGGAATTCAATGAAAAAGTTTTGTGTTGTTATGGTCAGCTTTTTAGATTACATAGACGATAGGGTCACCTTCGTAGCATTATCTTTCGTCGTAAGGATCATTCAGTCATGCGGGGACGCGGCGTATGTGACCGCCTCCTTTACCATTATAGCCATGGAATTCCCCCAGTCCGTTGCTACCACTTTTGTAAGATCATTTTTCTGTCGAAATGCACTATTGTATGCACCTAATTAAAATTAATCTTGGTGAAATGCACTATTGTATGCACCTAATGAAAATTAATCTTGGTGAAATGCACTATTGTATGCACCTAATTAAAATTAATCTTAAGAATTAATTAATTAGTTAATATACATATGTTGTTATGCTGTTGTTTATTAATTTATGTTGAATTGAGAAGAATTAATTAATTAAACTTAAGGAAAATTAAGAATTAATCTTCTCTGAAAAATTATTATTATTTGTTATCATTATAATTCTTTGTAATTGTTCTACTACAGGCAGCCCTTGAGGCTTGTTCCGGGGCCGGCTTCATAGCTGGCCCTACTCTTGGTGGAGCATTATACGAGGTAAAAATTTTATTCATCACATTTGTCACTCCATAAAAACCTTTATTTGTACCTAATTCCTTAAATGGACCAGGACGAGGTAGTGCAGTGGCTACCGTGTGCACGCTGCTTGGGAGAGGGCGTGGGTTCGATCCCCACCCG